>CM067509.1:10431134-10448634 GCA_034509495.1 Acestrorhynchus altus | reverse complement strand
AGGAGGAGGTGCTCTCATTAAATCAGGAGCAGCAGTTCCAGTCAAATTTATCTGGAGGCTGTTTTACAGGGTAACGAGGGTGTTGCTACAAATGTGTGAGAAAAGGGCAATGGAAAATGTAGCATGAGAGCATGAGATTACAGCCAATTGTTTCACAGCTTCACAGTCAAAACTGACATAAATGTTGTGTGTTCTGCAAAGTGAACCTGACACAGAACTGTGAACGTTATCCACATGAAAATCTTTGCAGGAAGGAAACTTCTTGTGAATTTCAAAACATTCTAAAGTATACAGCATATCATCCTTATACAATGAAAAATGCCATAATTCCAAAATAGACACTTTACAGGAGAAGTTAAACATTTTGAACATTGAATGTCACTTCAGGCAAAATAAAAGCAATTTAAAGTGATTTTAAAACATTTCTATGGGTCAAATCATCCTGAATTATTTACACGGTGTACAGAGCAGCAACACCGTTCATACCATGGATAAAAATGAAAACAGACAAATATAGTGACACATGGTTTTCAATGGAGTTAATTCTGGTTTTGTTGGCGTAACGGTCTCTACTGTCCAGAGAATATTTTATACTAGGTTTGGGAGAAACTACTATGATGATTTGGGCTGCATACAGTCCCCTACTAATACAGAAATATAGTCTGTTGGTCATGTGATTTTAAATACACAAAACATTTGTATTTGGTTTTTATAGGACTGGACAGATTTGTGATTATTTTGTAAGGTTTTCCTTGTATGTAGAGAATAGGTGTGTCCAAACTTTTGACTGGTATTGTATATACATATATTCATTGCATATAAAATGACATGTTGATCCTTGTCTTAGTTTTGATCAGTATTGCTTATAGCTTATAGTCCAGCTAGAAAGGGAATTGGCATCTCCAAAAAGCCAGTCAGCAGATTGAAGCATGAAGTGCTCTAAAATCTTCAGGTAGACTCTGCATTGATTCTGAATTAAAGACACAGGCACAAACCCTAACCTATTACAGACTGTGGAAACATCACACAGGACTTTAGACTCCTTGGAGTCTGTGACTCTCCACTCTAGGACTCTAGGAGCTTGAATTGGGACTCAACCTTTGATTTCAAAATGAAATTAAAATTTACCTTTCAAGCACTGAACAACACTCCAGTTCACTAACCTTCCAGTCCCATGGCTGGTTCCCTAACCACCAGGCCACGGCTGCTCCAGAAATATGTGTTTATATGTAGAAAAGTCTATATTTAATTATTTATCAAATTTATTAAAACTATTCAAAACATAAATACAGAACCTGAGACCTCATTTAATATAACACATTTTCTAACTAATGTAATATTAAAAATGAGCAATTAGCAATATTTTTATGCTTGTTATACACCTGACTTTGAACTACAGTGCATGCTGTAGTAGTGTTGTCTGACACAACATACTTGTTGACTGAAACCTGATGCAAAAGCCACAGGTGAAGGTAGATCAGATTCACTGCAGTAAAATATGTCACAGTGATTGTAGGATTACAGAAACCAGTCAACTAATCACTTCATTCACACTCACACACACAACTCCTTTCCTATGATAATACAGTAGTGATTACACCCAGCATAAGAGCCCTTTTTCTCTCCTTTTCTGTCTCCCTGTTTCTCTCTCTGTCACTCCTACTCCTCTCTCTCTATCCATCCCTCTGTTCCACCTCTCTTTCTGCTGCTCTCGTCCTCATTCTCTCCCTGTCCTCACTCCTCTCTCTCGCTCGCTTTCTATCCACTCTTTATTTCTTTTTCTCTCTAGTCTTCTCTTCTCTTCCTGTCTCCCTCTTGCTCAATTCTACCTCTACCTCTCTATTTCTCATTCTTTCATTTTCTCTCTGTTTCACGGTCTTTTCCTCTTTCATTTTGTCCAATATTCTTACTCTATTCTTACTATTTTGGGACACCTGCTCATTTGCTGTTTCCTCTGATATCAAGGGTATTGGTAAGGCTTTCTATCAGATTTTGGAGCAATGATTTTAGCATTTGAATTGCACGATGATCACCACCCCACATCATACCTAAAGTCCTGAAAGGAGCATCATTATTACAGAGAACACATTTCCACTGCTCAACAGATCAATGGCATTAGGCATTAGGCATGGAGCCAAAGGTTCATGTTCATCTGTTCAACAGAAACCTATTCTATTGGCAATACTTCTCTACAGGGACTAGACAAGCCGTGTGTGTGTGTGTGTGTGTGTGTGTGTGTGTGTGTGTGTGTGTGTGTGTGTGTGTGTGTGTGTGTGTGTGTGTGCGCGCATTTGTTTCCATAATGGGTGCAACGTTAAGTAGAATGCATTCATTAGTATTTGGACATGCCAGACTATCACAGAGTCACTCTTTTATCTTGGTGGAGATGGCCAGTGAATCTGCAAACAACAATGGCTTGTTGTCACATATCACATATCCAAAAGGCCTTGTGTCATGTTGTGGGGTGCAATTTCAACTGCCATCAAATCACCTTTGGTCTTCATTACAGGCACTTTGATAACTCAACATTACCAATTATTGCAGGGCACCATAGCAATATCTACAGTTCCATTCCGTGAAGTCTGGCATGGTTTCATTATGCCTGACACCATATTAAGAGACGCTATTTCTGAATGTAGCTTGATTGCCCATATCATTTTTATTTTCATTTATTATTCCTGGTAACCATTATCTACCTTCTGAATAGCACTGCTATCTTAATAGCACTGCTATTCAAACCTTACTTCTGGGTGCAAGTATTTTCGGACTCACACATACTAACTCCAGTGAATGAAGACCACATAAACATTCACTTCAGAAAATTCCTAAAGGGAAGAGACGATATACAGTTACTCACAGGTGATTAATTTAGCTAAATAATGCAACTCAAGCACACACACACACTCACACACACACACACACACACACACACACACATACATACACTGCCTGCCTCTCTCTCTCTCTCTCTCTCTCTCTCTCTCTCTCACACACACACACACACACACACACACACACACACACACACACACACACACACACACACACACACACACATGCACGGTGCCCTTCAGCTTACACCTTAATTAGCTTATCAAATATTAAATTCTCTTCTGGCATATTCTCAGTAGATGTTTTGTGTGTTTCATTTAAAATGGCTGAAAATCCACCATATTTAAACCTTTCTGTGCTCTTGCATTTACACCTTCATGAACAATTTCTGCATTTCTCTTTAACACAGGCAAATTAAGACCTAACTCATAATATCAGGATTCCCTGCTGCTTCCAGTCTACAGGCGTGTATACACTTATTTACCCGTGTGTGTTTATGCAACATCTGAACGACTGTGACTGAGGTTGAGACATCCAGGGTTAATGTGGGGAGAACACAAGGGTCACGACGCACGCAAACATGCCACCATCTCCGTAATGACCGGCCTTTATCTCTGACATTTCTTTTAACTACACGCGCACACACACACACACACACACACACACACACACACACACACACACACACACACACACACACACACAGTGCATTTACAAAACAACATAGATCTCATATGGCACCATGAACTGAATAAATGTTGAGCAGAATATTCTTTAATATTTTCAGAACAAAACACTATAAATCTCACAGTTGTTCTTTACATTGTATCAAATGTCTATCATTTTGGAGCACTTTGAGGCACTTTTGCTTTAAGGAAGACTAAAGGGCTCATTTTCAATTCCCAATAAAATAAATACTCCTTCATCTCCCCTAGACATTTCCTCCACAGATTATGGAGGTATACTATTCTAGATAACGCTTTTCAATTTACAACTAATGTTTAGCCATATTTCTTCTGTGATAAAGAAAAAATGACAGGACCATTAAGCAATATTGCATACACAAAACAGAATGAATCTTTGTCACCTTATGAAATTGCCAGGTAGAACAGAGCAGGGAACATGGAAAGGGACTTACTGTTTACTCACTGTTCTTTGGATTCCAATCAAGCTATGAGTTAGACTGAATGGAGATATGGTGTCAAATTATAACAGACTGCTCTTGAAAAGCACTCCAGTTTTTCTTCCAAAATCAAGGGTATTGATACACAGCACATCTCCTCTTTGCTGCAGCAGCAGCCTCTAGTCTTATAGTAAGGCTACCTTATTTGCAAACCTCTATCATTTAGGAGAGTGCAGTTCCATTGATCCAAGGCCAAATATCTTTACACGTTTCTTGCACACACTTGACATTGGGATCCAGAGCATCCCACTTCTTTGTACCTTGAAGATCCTGATCAATCAATCAATCAAAAATAAGGTGAACAACACATGAAACAAAGGTTAAAAACATAAACCCACCAGTGAGCAAGCCAAAGGGAGACAGTGGCAAGGTACAATTCCTCAGAGCTGGAAGAAGATAACTTGTGATGAACCAGGCTCACAATGGGGGACCCATCTTCCTCTATGGGACACTATCATATATCTGCTGTAATACTCAGATGTACTGAAGTAATGACAGTTTGATTCCGTACATAATAGTAACAGTAGAAGCTAATTAGGGTCTGGTCAAATTTATACATAGTTGAAGATGGCAGGGGGAAATAGTCCAAGATAGGGTGGGAAACTAGTCCATGTTCAGTAGCCAGTGTGAACCTCAGGGACTTTCTCAGATAGGGGGTCATCACTGACTCAGGAAAGGTGTTTACACATATGGAGAGCAAAAACAGTAAACATTACCAGAGTGTGGTGAGTGACAGTGGTGAATCTGACTACAACAGCCTTACTGAAAGGAGAGAACCAGTAGGCAACAAACATGTGAGCATCCTGAAACATTGGCAACCAACCATTACACCCTCAAAAACCTGAGTGATCATGTGAAGGGGTCAGATGGCAGCACCAACATAGCAGTTTACCATAATGTCCCTGGATGAAACCCTGGATCTGATGCCTGTAACTAAGGGTTAGATATTAATTACCAATAGATACACTGAACAAGTGAGTTTTCAGCCTAGACTTAAAGGTTGAGACTGTGTCTGAGTTGAACATTATCTGGAAGGCTATTTCAAAGCTGGGGGCTTTGTAAGAAGCCAGCTCCCTGTGATCTGAGTGATAATGATGATTCATAATGTGAAATTAGATCTCGCAAGTACTCAGGAGCAAGCCTGTGTTGGGTTTTATATGCAACTAAAATTATTTTATAATCAATAATGAACAGAAGCCAGTGCAGTGCTGATAATACTGGATAGAAATGGTAAATGTTCTAGTTTTAGGATCCTGACTGAACTAACTGTTTAGGTTCCTGCTTGAACATCCTGAGAAGAGTGCATTGCAAACGTCTAGCCTTGAGGTGATAAAAGCAAGTTTTTCAGCATTGAGCAAGGATAAGGAATTTCTTAACTTGAAAAATTATGAAGATGAAGAAAAGCTGTCTTAGTAATATTGTGTCAGTAATATTATGTAAAAATATTTTATTATGCAATAAAACCTTATACAGTCCTTCATTTTCTTTAATCTAGGTTTATCATTAGGTTTGGCTGATATATACAGTTGAGTATCATCTGTGTAACAGTGGATGTCAGGGCTGTCCCTGTGATTCCAACAATGCTTTCTAATATTTTGAGGAGAATAGTGTGATCTATTGTATCAAATGCTGCACTTAAGTCTAGCAACACAAGCAGGGACACACGGCCTTCATCAGAAGCAAGATGAATATAATTTGTAATCCTAACTAGGGCAAAGGAAACTCCACAAAATGACACTTCTCAAACTGAAACCCCAGGTGAGTTCAATCAGTGAAGCTGTGCCACTCCTTGAATAGATATGGGGTAGTTATGGAGTGCTTTATACTCAAACTCAGTGAATCAGTGAAAAACACATATCGGATATATGTGAGTGACAGATTTAACTAGGATTAGCATGTACGTCTATATTGTTTAATTTTATCTGATACAGAGGTCAGACATCTCCTCAGGATTTATCATTCACAATACTGATGGACTTCAGTGAGGTTTGGGAATTAAGAGGTTAACTCTCTTGAAAATGCTGCCAGCAGGGCATCTGCAACATTTCTCTGAGGGACACATACCTTTACAGACAACACACACACACACACACAGTCAATAAAAGAGAGCATGCCCTGAGCGGTGGGCTAAATGACAGCCTTTTTCAGCCCCACAGGCCCCCGGTGCTGTGGGCTGATTGACAGGCTGTCAATAAAGCAAAGCTGCAGGTGCTGAGCGAGGGGGAGTCATGCTGGGCTTCTCTGCTCCACTGCTATATTTGGGCTTGACCAGGCCAGCCAGCAGAGGCGCTGTGTACGGCTGCAGGGCAGAGGAGGAACAGAGGAGGGGTCACAGGAGGCAACACCATGACTCCCCGCTGTCAGCCAGCAGACACAGGATGTCCTGTAGAGATACATCCATCAGACACGGCACAAAGAGCCTGAACACTCAACAACCCTCCAACACCACTACAGCCCCACTGTGCGAGAGAGAGAGTGAGAGATAAAGAGAGAGGGTGGAGAGTTGAGAGAATTTGGCTAGAGATAGGAGGACAGAAAAAGAAACAGAAAGAGGTACAGAGGGGAAAGGAAGACAGAGAGATGGAAACACAACAGAAAAGGGGACAGAGGGAATGGTGAAGGGGGAAGATGACAAGGTGAGAGTGAGAGGTGATTAGGATACACATCCCTAGACAGGAGCTCTGGATAAAGAAACAAAGAAAAGGTGAAAAAAAGACTCTCTCACCTTTCCATATTCAGGTCTGACATGTCAGACTGTACAGACACACACACCCACCCACCTACACACACACACACACACACCACACACACACACACACACACACACACACACACACACACACACACACACACACACACACACACACACACACACACACATTGTTTGGGGTAAAAGATCAGTCTCACCTTCCCAGCCACCATACCTCAATCTGTTCTAACAGTCCTCATCAGCACTCTATATATAACTGTGTTATGACGCTCTACTCACTTTCTGCTACAGGTATAACAGCGCTTTGTCGTCATTCAGTCATGTGAACTCAAAGTGATGTGTGAAATGTAGCTCTAAAAAGCTGCCAAAGGCTATACAGTCAACAAACCCTTCACTAGGAAAGTTATAATAATACTGGGTAATACTTTTTGCTCTTAAAACAGCTTAACTTTCTTGTTGCATGGATTTCACAAGATATTAGTATTAGTATATGTTGACATGGTTGTGTCCCACAATTACTGTTTCTTTAGGCATCACTTTCATTCTGCAAATCTCCCATTCCGCCATATTCCACATTATGTACGCACTACATGTCCAGTACTAAGTACACATTAGAACAACTATGTGCCAGTTATTGAATTAACCCATGTAGCCTGTCTCCATAATATCCAAATAAAAGCTCTGAGAACAGAACAGGAGACTCTGGGGCAGCCTAAGTTTACAATGACCAATGCTGAACATCAGTTATACGGTTATAAAGTCCTCAGCTTTTAGCTATGAAGCAAAGGAACTGCATTTTATGAAGAGCTCCACTGAAGATCTAAACATCCAATATCAGCGCCTAGTCTCACTAAGGGTCTTGTGGCTGGATACAATCTAATTTTCACAGTAATGTTGCAGCAAATAGTGTAAAGCTTCCTAAAAGTGTAGATGCTTTCCATAGATCACTATAGTGCACTGATTTGTTACATGAAATCGAGGCTAAAAATCACAGAAGCTCAGTGCTACTTGAAGTCTTTACAGCCGAGGCTATCTGAAGTGTCATTAAACAAAAAGCTTCTATTAAAAGCGCAGTTAAAATTATGTAGAGATATACCAAAGGTGGATATATTTAATCCTAAACAGAGAAAACTGGCACAGAAGACATGGTAGTAATACACAGCGGCAGCACTTTTGTATAGGGGCTTGCACCTAATTTAATTGTGATGAGTTAGTGGTTAGTATAGTGCTGTGCACACACTGACCTGGCCGTAAGTGGCAATTACAGCGTCCAGAGGGTACAGCTTTGACTCATTAACTGTGCCTAACACCAGGCAATGCACAAGTGAATTATTAAAATAAAGCTTAGCTTTGGCACCTTCCCTTAGCACTTACTGCCCTCATCAAACCTAACAGCAGCAAATCTACAAGGTTGCTTTTAGACAATGCCAGATAGACAGATCTTCAGGGTGAAAAGGGTTCAATGTAGTACTGAAGAGTCCTTTATAAGTGGAAACCTTTTTGATGCTACATAGAACTATTTTTAAAAGAATACTTTGAAGAAGCATTTACAGAGAAGCAACACTTAACCAGACAAGAACCAATTAAATATTTAGGTTCACTTGAACATTTTCTTTAAGAGCGAATATTACATCTATTCAGAACTAAATCCTGTATCTCCATCTTTATCTTTCTTTTGTTTCTTAAATAATGAAAAATGTCAGTCCTTCACATTGTACTAAATTATAATGGTGAATAGACCAATATAGATGCTCAAAATGACTTGGAGTATGATTTTTTTGGTGACTTTCAATGAAAGTGAGTGTTTTTTGATTCTCCAGTAAAATGACTATTTTAAAGATAGAGGTTTATTTTCTGACTAGGGCTTGGTGATATGGTCGAACATTCATATGCCAATATACAATATACAATGTATATGATATTTTTTACTATATTTAAAGATATTGAAATTTGATCTTCATTTCTTCATCATACACAGTTATCGTCGTATGCCCTCTCCATAGTGTGTACATGAGAGTATGAATAGTGACAGAGGGGAGCAGAGTAGAGCAGGAGCTGAGAGCAAGGGACAGAGCCTGGTGAGGGAGCAGATGAAAGTTTTCCACAATATTGAAATATAACATTATTTTAAAACCCTTAAAATTTGATATAAATGATGTTGCGCTCATTTTATATCCCAATATAGATATCAATATTAATATATTGTCCAGCCCTATTTCTAACTGGTTGTATTTTTGTTAGATAACACAGTGGCTGGTAGCTGGACAAGAATGTATTCAAGCTCACTGTAAAAGGGCACATTATTAGGTCACAGCCACTTCAGCTGCAGGCACATTCTCCTGTGGACACCTTTGGCAATTTCTTTAGAAATTTCTATATAGAATATGTACCTTCTAATTTTCTTTTAACAGAGACATTGCCCCAAACATTTATGAGATCTGTTATCTCTCTCATGGCTGACATCCATTTTCCCTTCTCATCAGTGTGCATTTATGAGGAATGTCAAGTTGTGTTGATATTGCATAATTTCTCATTGCATTGCTACATATGTATCAAATTTCAATACCATATACGAAAATGGCCCAAATTCAGATTCAGGGTGTTTTATGCAGTTCATAATGCCAAAAAAACTGTTCTTTATATGATGAAGAAGATCAGATTTGGGCTACTTTTACCTGCTGTATGAACGTAGCTGATTGGCTTACCCTGATCGATACAAACAGCCAGGATGCGACTTACTGAAAACAATCATTGCTTACCTAATGCTCCTCTGCTATATGCTCTGTTTTGGTGACAGAAACAGGTAAACAAAAGAGGACCTTCATGTTTTTTCCCGACTATAACCACTTGAAAGAATTCATGTCATACTTACAAGTCATAAGTAGGAACTTCCAAGGAAGACTTGAAGGCAGCAGAAGAGATCTGAACAGTTATATAACAGGCATTTTCTAAGTCTAACCTTAACCCTGCTAACTAAAAAGGGATTTGTCCTTTCAGTTTCAACAAAAGGAAAAATGTGGCTTTTGTAAGAAGCACATTCCAAAAATCAGGAGCATTGTGGTGGTCATTTTTTCTCACCTGAAATCACATATATTCACATATACATACCGATTGGTCAATATATCAGTTGCACATAAATAACAGTGAGGCTTCCCACACACACACACACACACACACACACACACACAAACTATTAAGCTGTTTCTGTAAATCAATAGGCTGTTCCTGTGCCTCCTGCATGGCTCACTGACAAACACTCAAGGTTACTGGGCCAGAACGCACTAAGAGCTATAGCCTCCGATTTACTGATCGACCTCACTCTTGCACATACACTGGCTGGTAACTCGCATGACTCTACCCACATCCTCTCTGCCTCTGTGGTTTATGAGCAGCCTTCCTCACTGTGACACACACACACACACACACACACACACACACACACACACACACACACACACACACACACACACACACACAGACCATATCTGCAGGAAGGGGTGGAGATGGGGCGTGGGGGTGGAGACAGTGTGTGAGATAATGAGAGAGCAGATGATGAGGGAGAATGTGGAGGGCCCACTGCACTGGCGTTAGCCTCATTAGAATGATGACCTCTTACTCACATTGCATTCACGGTTGCCTAGCACAGGACCGCACGGAATCAAGAATTTGCTCATTAGCACCTTATCTATGTGCTTTCTTATTGCTACATGTCTGTTTGTTTCAGAGTCTGTGTATATTTGCATGTATTTACTGTAGTAGTGTGTGAGTGTGTCTTCATGAGTCTAAGAGACATCTGGTGCTCCTGTGGGAGATGTTCTTCTTGGTTGGACTGGTGTCAGCCGTGCGCTGTTGAGGACTTAATAATGGGAAATTAAAGAGCTGTCGGAGCGGCAGGGAGCTCATGCTCGCCGGCTGCTGTTGGAGAGAATTCCCAGCGAGTTTGGAAAAATCAGCATTTCTGACAGCCAGCTCCTGCACACTCTGCTGCTCTGTAAGCTCTGACCACCCATAACTCAATTAGATCACCTCCAAAAAAGAGTTGGGGAGCTTGTTCTTAGGTGACTTGATGAGTCAAAAAATGCCTTTTTTTGCTCAGGAGCATATCTCCTATAGTTTGCCCAGACTGATGGTTTAACATACACTATCAGACGCTTAGGATCACTAATCAACTGTTTGGAGGGTTTCATAATTTAAAACCAATTTGGTTTGTTGATAAATGTCTACAGTGAATCGACCTGGTTATTCCTCTGGAATTTCACAGGTTTTAGACACATTTGTATCGTACTTGATAAAACACTGCATCTTCAGTTATCGAATCAACAATTACTTGTAAATAAATTGTAAATAAATTCTAAATGTGTAGAGAACGAAAGAACTGGACATGATAAATGTACACTATATGGACCTAAAGTCCTGGGACACCTACTCATTAATTGTTTCAAGGGTATTAAAAAGAGTTTATTCTGCTTTTGATGGAGTAACTGTCTACTGTACAGGGAAGGCTTCAACTAGATTTTGGGACATTGCTGTGAGGATTTGATTGCATCCAGTGACAAGAGAACTGAGGGAAGGATGTTTGATGATTACCACCACACCTCATACACAAATCATCCCAAAAGTATTGGTTGGAACACTGTCATTCCAGAGAACACTGTTCCACTGTCCTCTTCTATTGGGAATACTTCTTTACAGGGACTTGGCAAGTTGTGCATGTGCATTTCCACACTCCATCTATGTCAGAAACAATATGTCAGAAACAATATAAATGAGTTGAATGCATTCATTAGAGGATGTGTCCACAAACAATTTGTCATTTGACATATAGTGTTTATATTCAAATCTAAAACATCCAGAAGGCCGAATATTTCCTAAGCAGTTATCAGACGTTACTCTAGACAGATAAACCCTGTACACTATTACCTTTAAACGTATTAGTTTTTTTGTTCACAAAATACATATAACATTGAATTAACATCTAAAAAATTCACGATTCACAATTCACAAACTCAAAATGATTTTGCCTTCTCCAGAAAAGTGCAAATTTTCTGATGTGAGATAAACTTTTTGTTATTGTATAATAAACCTTTTTAATATAACAAGAAATATAACTAATAAATGACTTGAAAATGAAAAAAAAAACAAAAAACAATAATAATAATAATAATAATAATAATAATGACCATCCATTTGGTTGCATGATTATCTGATGTCACCCAAATCAACTGTTCACATGTCCAAATGTTTGTGGACAACCATTGTAATGGTTGCCTTCAGCTACTGTAAGTTGCACCTACTGCTGACATTGATGTGCAAAAGCACACACACAGTAGGGTTGAAGAATATACCATTCCAGCTTTGTGGTTGCAATGTATGCATGTCACACAAGCCAAATTTAATCAAACCTTGCATGTTGCCTTTTGATACACCAGGAAAATACTAGAGGCACATTTTATCTGCCCAATATTGTTTTTTTACTCAAATACTGGAGATACAGGGTGGATGATTAGTATAGTATGACAGGTTGGATCATTCTCATCTTGTGTATTGTTTTAATATCAGAAAAAGTATACTTCAATGTCAGTGTTTTCCAATTTCATGCAGCCTTAACACACAGCTTGTTTGGACCCTGTAGAGAAGTAAAGCCTATAGAATAGATTGTCTGATATAGATAAACCCAGAAGTCAGCTAGAGGGGTATAAGACCTCAACGGGATGTGGAGCAGTCGAATTGTGTTCTCTGGAATAATGGTGCTCCATCCAATATTTTTAGGATGAGTTGGTGAGTTGGAGTATGATTCCATATCCTGACCCTTACTCATGCTCTTGTCACTGAATGTAAGACAAACAATCCTTATCTGGAGTCAGTTACTCCAACAAAAGTAGAAGAAACTTTTAAATATATTGTTAATATGATTTCAAAAGAAACAATGAATGAGCAGGTGTCCTAATACTTTTGTCCATACAGTGTATGATCTTATAAGCTGCATTATTCTAGGAATACATCATACAGAATAGATTTATTCCACTGCATTCTCTCCCTTAAACATATCCAACACTGTTGTAGACTTTGTAAATTATAGGCATTTCAGTATAACCCAGTTCCTTTCAGCTGCTTTTTCAAACCTTGTGCACTAGAAAACAAAAGTTTGTCTCATGTTACCATCGATTGCCCCAAATGAGATCCTCTTTTCTAAGCTCACACTGGTCTTCAAAGCCTTAAGAAAAGCTCTGAACTATACAAAACACCTTCATTATTTTTTTGGTGGCAGAGGTAGTTAATACAACCATATCAATATCAATCAATGTACAAATTAAAAAGTAAAGAACATCAGAACATCCCACCTAATCACCATATGCCTGAGTTCACATCAACCTGCACAGAGTTTTAAAACATATTTCACTAGATCTCAAACATTAAAAGTTCTTATTTTAGAGGAACAGCAGAGGTCTAAACTAATCATCCTAGAACTATCGAATCTTCAGCTCAACAATGAAGGTCATACATCTTTTCACACACCTTCCACAGAAGACTGCTGGTGTTTCTGGCCTCTGCTTTGTCATGGTTGCAGCACTGAGTTAGCGCAGCTGCAGGTTAGATGAAGTGAACCCGATCTGTCAGAACACTGCAATTTGTCCTGAGTACCTCTAGCAGCCTACATTAGTATACATAGACTCAGGTGTGTGCAGCTTTCTACACAGCTGTAGACAGGCAAACAAACTCCATATAACACAGGAAATGTACGGAAATAGCACAACATTCAGTCAGAATCATTAGGTTGTCTAAATTATGAGTGACTCTAAGATGAACATGTGGCAACAAGCAGTGAAGTCAATTTGCCAAGTACCACACTACATCTATTCTGACCAAATAAATCCATATCTTGACATTTATTTATTAATAACTACTTATGAACTTATAACTGATCAAACTGTGTCCTCTTCTCTCAGTGTCTTAATGGTGCACTATCCTACTCTTCTCTCAGTGCTGTAGTGGTGCACTACCCTACGCCTACTCTTCCATCGGTGTCCTAGTGATGCACTACCCTACTCTTGACTCTTAGTGGTGCACTATCCTACCCTTCAATTAGTGTCTCAGTGGTGTGGGTGAATCTCATTCTGCCCTATGGTTCCCTCAGCATCCTAGTGGGGCAGGTGTACCTTATTCTGCCCTACTGTTCTTTCAGTGTCCTAGTGGTGCATCATCCTTCTCTTCCTTCAGTGTCCTAGTGGTGCTCTATCCTGCTCTTCCGTCAGTGTCCTAGTGGTGCATGTGTACGTTATTCTGCCCTAGTGTTCCTTCACTCTCCTAGTCTCCTATCCTTCACTTAAAGTTCTAGTGGTACAGGTGTACTTCATTCTGCCACACACTTCCTAGTTGTGCATTTGTGCCTTATTCTGCACTACCTTTCATCAGTGTTCTAGTGGTTCAAGTGTACCTTATTCTGACACACCCTTCCCTCAGTGACCAAGGTGTGCAATATCCCACCCTTTCTTTAGTGTCTTAGTGGTTCAAGCGTACCATATTCTGCCCTACCATTACCCTGCCCTACCATCGTCCTACTGGTGCACTATGCTATACTTCCATGCCCTAATGGTGCAGGTGTACCTTCTTCTGCCCTACCCATCCTATCCTTTCCTGTCATATTGTAGTAACTGTCTTTTAAACTGGCCAACCCATCTGTATGTGTCCTATCCTACTCTTCCGTCAGTATGGTAATGGTACAATTGGATCTTACAGGGCAGCAGTTGCATGAAGGTTTGACCACTGGTACAATCCCTTTGACAAACTGGAAACAGGAACTGTAAGTACTGAGTGAAGGAACAATATTCACAGCTGAGGTCTCCCATGAGCAGGACACTTACTCTCCCTAGAGAGTAGAGTGGCTGCCCATCTCTAAAGAGGGATGTGTTCAGTGGCCCTAGTTACCAGTGTCTGTACACTACCCCAAATGAGTTAAACATAGAGGTTATCTTATGTTAAACTGCTGCAAAAGGGCTATAAAGGGTGATCTTCTATAAAACCCTTCCATCAGTATTGTAGTGGCCCCTTTGTTCAGTTTTCTAGTAGTGCAGATATATCTGATGTTATTCTACCCTGTTTTCAACGTTCTAGTGGTGCAACTGGACAATTCCATCCTAACCTTCCAACCCATTTCAATCTTACTTTGTCCTGCCCTATGCACTGTTAGCCTGTCCTGTCCTATTATCTGTTCTTGTTCTCATCAGCTGACCTTCTGCCTCCCCCACGTCCTCTCAGCAGTCTCACTGCACCTGCCTGCTCCCCACCCTGCCAGTTAGCCTGGACCCCAGCTGCAGCACTAGCACAGGGCCGAGACAAACACACGGAACATCTCTCTCCAAAGAGATGTCTCGTCAACTCATGCAGAACAGCCATCACCACTTTAGTGTTCTCAGGGACACTGGTGACATGATAAATCTGAAATCCCCACATCATCTCTGTCCTCTTTCTCTCTTTGCTTTCTCATCTTCAGCACCTTCCTGATTGTTTTGTAAACACAGACACTCAATGACCACACACACACACACACACACACACACACACACAATATCAAATACACACACCTACACATGCACACACCACACACATATGCGCATGCACGCACACACACACACACATACACACACAAACCAATTATATGAACATTGAACTGCAGTGACCCTTTTGATGTTGTTGTGGTCAATAAAAAAACCCATTGACCTTAACTGAAATGTTTGTGAAGTGCACTGCAAGTTCCAGAACAACTCTGCACACAGCACTAAAACTTTTTGTGCAAAAATAAACCCAAATATTTTGCTCTCAGCTCCACCTCTACAAAGCTCGACGAAAGACTTGTGTGTATGAAGAAGAAATGAAGATCAAATGTTTATATGTTTAAATATAGTAAACATTATGAAAGGATTTCATGGGGTGTCCTACTTTTTTCACATTTCATTTTTCAAATCCTATATTGTATCATGCATCACAGTTATAATATATCAAGAAATGATTCTTTTGTCCATATTGCCCAGCACTAGCTCAAGATCGGTTATGAAATAGACTTCTGAGCATTGCTGTGAGAATTTGTTTGCGTTCAGCGACAACATTAGCAAGATCACAATGTTAGCTGATCACCACCCCACCCCACCTCATCCCCAACTCCCCAACTAATCCCAAAAGTATTTCATTTTTAATAATTAGCATTCGATAGATAAAACATCAGCAATATGAGCAACCGCTTAGATAAAGAAATAATTAGATGTGTCCACCATGAAAAAACTGCATATGGTGAATATTCATTACATGTATATAAGGTCTCTACTCTACTATCCAGGGAAGGCTTTGTACAAAATTTTGGAACATTGCTATGAGGATTTGGTTGCATTCAGTGACAAAAGCATTAAAGAGGGCTGGATGTAGGATGAAGCATTGATTAGAAGGCATACAGAGATACAGAGACATATAGTATAGGTCAGTCCAACCCAAACACCCGCTGCTGTATTAAAAAGAAAAAATATATTGTTCAAATCTATGAATAAAGCTTGTAATAGTTGTCACCCCAGCATAACACCTGCTGTTTTTCCCCTGAATGAATTGAATAACACTCATGCAGTGCATCACAGAATAGGACCAGGAATTATCAAAATTCATGCTGGTTGAGATGACTTCATGTGCACTGATTTCTACTTGATAGGAACCAGAACAGTAAAGTACTTCTTATGTAGGAAAAACAAAAAAACAAAACAAAAAGAAATTGTGTAGTTTTGCTTTAACCATAACAAAGCAATTCACTTGACAATTAAGCTTCCAATTCCTAAAGCTGCCCTACAATGTCATTCTTTATTTGTCTCTATTAAATTATGAGTGTTTGGTTCATGATGGTCGCATATCATTAACCTCAAAACTGTTTCCTTATTCAAAAGCAAAATACATGCAAGAAACAAACAGGACGGTCAACATGCCAATTTCTAAAACAGGTATAGGCAATCCTATTCCTGGAGTGCCAGCTTCATGCACAGTTTGCTGATTTCCCTTCTCTAACAAACCCACAACACCTGGCAATTAACAGGTGAGTTGAATCAGGTGTGGTTGAGGCAGAGGAGAGAGGAGCACAAAAATGTGCAGGAGTTCGACACTCCAGGACCAGAGTCGCCTACCCTACCAAGACACTATTTTAAGACTGAACATGCAAGAGTATTTTGGGAGAATATGAAAGTGAGGCAAAAAGGCTAAAGGCTAAGAAAGCTGGAAGATGGCCTGACTGGAAGAAGTGCCAGGAAGTTTAACCCAGTTCACACATTACAGTTTCTTCAGGTAGATAACAGGAACACTGTGCTCAAAGGACACAGGAACGACAGCAACATTATCCCAAAACAGGGGTGTTAACAGGCTTGTAACACTGCATATAAGAATATCCCACCTCAACAGAAGTCACATACTAAAGGGAACTCGAGAGGGAGCATGAAATAACATGATTGGGTAACATGATTGTGGGTCTCAGAGACACATAAACAACTCAGTGCAACTAATCTGTATGTTAATATATATATAACCATATATATTAACTAATTCAGCTGCAGTGATAGAAAAAGTGTTTGAGAAAAAGATGCAACATAGTTCTAACAGTTCTCAACCAATCAGCTTGAATGGTCAGAATGAACTCTTGTATAATTGCTATTAATACTGAGAAATGTGAGAAAGGGTATGATGCATGGAGTAGGGCATGAAATTGCCTGAAGTAGGCTGCAATTTCCCTCTTGAAATAATAAAGTAATTCT
>CM067509.1:10388634-10426134 GCA_034509495.1 Acestrorhynchus altus | reverse complement strand
ACACCCACCATATCACCAAGCATCTCCATTTCAAGTATAGCTAAGCTTTACATGAAAATAAACTTAAACAGCTAATCTCTCTGTGTGGAGATGTTATAATAACTATATTCTCAAACAAAAGCCAAATCAAAGCACACAAGACAATACAAACGAAGCAGAATGCTCCTTTGATGAAAGAAATGACTCACTCAATTCAGATGTGAAATTGTGTGCCTCAAGTACCATTGACACCTCAAATTGCATGTATGTGTGTCAGTGTGTGTATATGCGTTTGTGCTGCTTGTCATGATGGGAGCTATAGTGTGCACGTCTTTCACTGATTGCCACAGCTGAAGTGACATTTTATATCTCGAGTTTTTCCCCTAATTTCTTTTATCAGAACAAAGGATTCTAATAAACTATCCACGCCCACAAATGCTTTCTTCATTGTAGTCCATTAAAGGTGGATAAATGTAATTATTACCAGTGTGTATCTCAGCCCTGTCTGCCATGCTTGTCATTTCTAAAGACTATATAAATATCCAATAATATCTGCATCTGTCACAAACCTGTCCATCTGTGACTCAAGCTCCAAAAACATACAGATAAATCTGTCTTCTGGCCTGATTGCATTGGTAGCCATGCCTACCAAGAAAAAACATGTAAACACTCCATCAGCCTTCACAGCCACTTTAAGAAGCATGAAATTCAATATCTTCATTGATCGCATCCCACCTTTTTTTGGATCATTGTCATGATTGATCTCTGAAGGAATCCTAAAAGTGTGTGCATGAGTTCTTGTTGTACCATCTCTGCAAGGACCAAATGTCCTCACAAATGTCCTGGAAAATATGAAAAATAAGCTTTAGTGAGGAGATTTGTCTGGATGTCACTCCCAAACATGCTGTTTTCAACACAAACGAAAGAATCAGAAAGCTCAGCCTTTGTTTAATGAGCTTAGGTTTAAGACAAATGTAGGTGTGGGCTACTGAGGTTAAAGTTAGAGTTAGGCTACATTCATAATAGCTGGTTTAGGAATAGGAATTGGTTTAGGATTAGTATGCGTAGGGTTACAGATAACCCTAAGGCTTAAGGCTAGGCTAGCATTTTGATTAGAGCAAGGTTTACAGTCAGGCAGTTTATTAGAACTGCCTGGATACAATAATATATAATCAATGATGGTCCTCAATGTGTGGAGTAAAATATGTATGTGTGTCAGACACAGTAAGAAGGTAAAGTGAGGTAAAGTGGATCAATTGCTATACCTTCCCTGATATCCTCTCTACAGTAGGTAACCTTGAAGGTGCCCCACCAATCCATCCCAATAACTGCCTCTAGTGTTTCCTCTGAACATCTCTATTGAAACCCATCAACTGCATGTCTCTGTTTATAAATCTACATCTTTTTCACGTCTTGCTTTTCTTTTGAATGTCAGCTTTCCTTACCTTTCCCTACTGTGTTCTTGCATACTATTCCTTCACTCTCCCCTCTCTCTCCAACCACACTATCCTCTCAGAACTCTGTATCACATTTATCCATCATTTTCCCTCTAATGTCTATTTCTCTCCATGGCTGTCTCTACAGTGATATGTCCTTACCTCACTTTCTCTAAGCCTTGACATCTTTGAAATCCATTGTAGAGGTCTTATGGGTCCCATCACAATATCTTGTATCATGGAACTATGTTTTGATGCTGTGGGGGTGGGACATATGTAGAAAAATCCCGCAAATCAAAAAATATTGTGCTACAGATATGGTGGAGACTGTAGACTGTCTGTCGGCCTCATCTGTGGAAAGTGCTCTAAAGAAAGGCGAGTACACCACAATTAAGTTAGCTTTAGGCATTTCTGTCAAACTGCAGGTGGAACCATCCCAAAGTATCAATGTTAAGCGTGGTAGTGGGACAATTGTTGGTAGTTTTTGATGGGAACAAGACAAATTCTAGCATGAGCATCGGGAGCAGGATTAAAACATAAAGTCTTGTGCAGTCCACTCCATTGGATAAACACGGCGCAGTTTACTTCAACACTCTGGTGGTGGTTTTATCATCAACTAGTTTGGAAATCAGAAAACAAGCAGCATTTTGCCAGGAACAAAATTTCATTTCAAATATTCAAAAAACAGACATGCACCAAGTCCAAATATTTGTGGACACCTATTCTTCACCCACTCAGCTACTTAAAGTTATACCAATGCTGACACAGATGTGCAAATTCACACACACAGCTTGGCACCATGCCTAATAAAAGGCATGTGTTACAGGGATATAAAACCCTCTAGCATAGAGCTGTAAAGCCGTGGAACTATGTTCTCTAGAAAAATGGTGCTCCATCCAGTACTTTTTGGATGGTTTGGTAAGTTGGTGGTGAGGTGGAGTGGTGATCATCCAACATCCTGACCACACTAATGCTCCTGTCATGGAATACAATCAAATCCTCAATGCAGTGTCTAAAACTCTAGATGAGCAGAAGAGACTCCAACAAAAGCAGGATAAACCTTTTAATAGCTTTGATTTCAGAAGAAACAATGTGCATTTTCATTTTGACTTTAACTGAAAGCTCCAATTCAGCTACTTTGTTCTAATCAGTTTTAGGAACATTATGTTGGGACAGGAATCAACGAACAGCACAATCAAATTATGATTTTGACTTCTGCTACAAATGTAACTGTGACATTTTAGTCATATTTTGGAGCCATTGCAGATTGATAAACTTCAATATTACACAATTTGTTATGTTTGAGAATGTTCTAATAAGTCCAATTATTTGACTTAAGAGCTTTTCAACACTACCGTTTCATTATAATATATATATATATATAGTGGTAAGTGAAGCTGATAAAAATTAACAGTGAGTTTAGAAACAAGGAGGTGGTCATAATGATTTGGTTGATTGTATACCAGTCAATCAAATACATTTCAAATAGTTATCATGCTGTGATGTGATCTCTTGATTAAGAACATGCTTTCAGATGTTTCATAACACATATTGGTAGTGTACGGTAATTCATGTTCAGACCAAGCTGAAGCCTTTTGAATGTGCTTTTCTTGCAGTGATGATTATGGTCATTTAATGTTAGAATTTTAACACAAGCAGCTCTTAACAATGTGTGAACAATTCATAAAGAAAACCAAATTAAAATCAAATCTCTTCATATTAACATACAAGAAAGATCATATTTAGCCTCCGCCTATAATTTTAATACAAAATGTTTGTTACAATACAGACGGTTAGGTGTATCAAACTCACACACACCTGTTTCTTCCACATAGCCAAGCTCTGCCAGTGTGAATGAAGCTATGGCTTGTTCTGAAGTGGAGAGTGTTGCTGAATGTAAGTGTAAGTGTGAAGAACAGATGAGAAGAGATGAAGGCAGAGAGGTGTCCAGCACAGCCAGAGGCCACTGAAGCCCTGCAGGATTCACATGGAGGAGGGGGCATTAAATTGGCACCACCCAGTAAATCCTATACTAAAGCCGAGGAATGACAGTTTATTCAAGCTGAGGGGGGAAAGAGGGATTAGCTGAAACAGAGAGAAAGAGGGAGAGGCAGGGAAGTCGCTGGTGAGGTCACCTCCCATGGGGTTGTAGCTGGACTTGTATCTTCACTTCACATCAACTCTACCACAAAACACATTGGGGATTACACACACACACACACACACACACACACACACACACACACACACCCCTAGGCGAAATATCTTGACATATACTCACACACCCTTCAACAGCACATTTTAAGTGCTACTGTCAGGCAGAGACCACATGCACTCTAACTCATGCAATCCCAGACCCACTCATTCAACTTACATGCCAACCCCCTAGATATTAATCTTAGGGCAGAACAGCACACACACCACAGAGTGTGAGAGGTAGACTGGGAGTTTGTGCTCATCAAAATTCAATCACAGTTAAATAATGTATGAAGGTGCCAAGCCTGACTGATGCAGGACAACTGAAGACATGCACCTGGACAAACTATTCTGCTCCTCTTGCACACACAGAGAGAGAGAGAGAGAGAGAGAGAGAGAGAGAGAGAGAGAGAGAGGAGAGAGAGAGAGAGAGGAGAGAGAGAGGGGAGAGAGAGAGAGAGAGAGAGAGAGAGAGAGAGAGAGAGAGAGAGAGAGAAATCTTCTACTAGACACGTCTTTTACTAAACCATAGTAGAAGTAGGAATAACAGTTTATTCAAGCTGAGGGGAAAAGAGCTAATGAGCTAATTAACAGTACAGTTAAACACATAAATGAATATGAATTCAAGACAGTCAAGTCTCAAGATATTGTCAGCGCTTAAGAAATTATATTCAGCCATTTTCAATTGTACTACATGTGTTTTCTGACAGGGCTGGGTAAGTGCATTGAATGCTATTTCTTATATTGTAGCAATGGCAGAAAAAGATTCTCGAACAAAGTCATTCATTATTTTCCTGTTATTATACTGGACAGAACAACCTACATGGTTTAAAGTGTACAATGATTCATCAAGCATTACTTAACACATACACTCGCTGGCCATGTTACTACCTACGAGGGGTTTCATGTGCATAGTAACTGACCACATATGACTACCAAGCCAACAGGCACATAAAGAGACATTGAGAAATGTTACACATGTGTAAAGAGTAAGTGTACATAAGTGAGCAGGTACAGCATAAAACTAGTAAGAAGGTTCCCTTGCAGCCACGGTCTGCATGAACCCTTCCCAAGGCACTTCCCAAACTGTGGCGGAGACAACAATAGGTAACTCATACTTCCAACCATTTCTCTTATCTTTATTAGGGGTTAAACGAAGGTCATAGAAGAGAGAAGTCATAGGACATTCCACCATACACTCTTATTACTCACACTGTTTATGGTACCTTCTTTAAGATAGAAGCTTTGGAAATGAACCAAATAAACCATATGCTCCAAGACCACGAGGCTCCCTGGAACCAGTAGTCTTATGAGCATGCAGCTCTGGCCCAATAGCAGGGGGCAAGACATAGAAAGGGGGAAGGGAGGAGGCATGAAACAGTTGCAGATGGAGAGATGGGCGTGATAATGGTTGCTGGTAGCTACAGAGTGATGGATAGGCTTTGTCCACTAATTTTTCCATCATTCTCAGGTGAAAATAAAGGCATTTCTGTACTCAAAGCCTTATATCCCACACACCCTGCTGATGCATATCTGTATCTACCTCCCTTTTTCTGTGGCATGTACACACACTACAGGCAAAGATGTGGAGGTCATCTATTTCTCTGAGCAAGTGCACAGCACAGAGTGCCTCTAGCAGCAGAAGACTCTCTGTTAATGATGTGGGCGTCTGGATGCATTAAGTGAAACATTACTATTCGCTCTGAGCTTGGACAAACCCGCTTCAGTGGCCGTTAAACACGAGCTGCCTGCCAGAACACGCCAAAAAACCCCAGCTCTACCCTGCTGCTCGCAGCATACTGCAGCCTTTCATCTCCTCCATTGCCCATTTAGTCCTTTCTGTAGCAGACATTTGGGACTGCAGTGCTGCAGTCATCCTACAGTCAATAACAAAGACTCCAATGAATATCATTTTTCTGGAGATCTTTCATTTTCAAGCATGCAGTGTGCTCTGATTCTCACATAAAACGTCATTTTCTGCAATTTTGTCTTCAGTTACAACTGACAGGTTCACAGTCCCATCTGCAGTCTTTCTCGTAGCTAGATGATAGATGCCAGCTGCTGACGAGAAAAACACAATGGCATCAGTTACATATTGGTAAGCACATGGTACCAGATAAACCATTCTAGATTCCAACTGCCTTATGTTGGCCAAGATTGCAAGTCTAATTTCATAGTGGAATTGAGCAGAAAGGAATTGACTGACGGTGTTTCATCGATGGTACTGGGAAAGGCTTGACTAGCAGCAGTAAATCCTGCCATGTCACACCACAAATCATTGACCTGCATTTGAATCATGTCTCCTCTATTCTGAAATGGGATGGCTCATTCCAGTTCATTGGTGCCAGATGCTGTGGTCTGAAAATCAAAGCTACAGATGATGGTACTGGCTAAGCTCTTCACTGAGGATGCATGAGCATGCTCTCAGAGAAGCACGAGTCCTTCAGGAGCCTCTTCAGCAGACAGGAAAAGCCAGGACTGATGATTGGTTGGCCACAAGAGCAGGTTTTTTTACCCTTTTATAATGCATACTGCAAAACATCCTCTGAACATTGCAGTTAAAACAAGCCATCTTAATGTGCTAGTTAACATATATACTTATAGGAACATTATTCAAAATGATAAACATAAAAAAAATCCTTCCTTTCAATTGCTTTATTTTTTACTGCAATGAAAAGCAGAGGTACAATGTAGGTACTGCTTTGTAATCAGAAGTAAAGTCTCCACAAATAATGTACTTTTGGTACATAATATCAATGATATTAAATATTTTAATAATGTGATTTTATGAGTTATGAACCAAAGTAAAGTAAAAAATGCTTGAAATGTTACTTTAAATTTAATACATATAAATATGACTGTTTATTTTCTAACAACATTATGATAATAAATGTTTTTTACCCTGAGATGCACTACTATACTGTATATATAAATTGAATTGGCCAGTGTGGCACAACAGATAATGCCACCAGTGAGTCACCACACCATGTGACTGTGGTTCGATTCTGGACAACTATGCTGTGCTACACCAGGAGCAAGGCTCCTCACACTACTCTGGCCCACTTCTGTAATACGAGTAACCTTGTAAGTCATTCTGGATAAGAGTGTCAGCTAAATGCCATAAATGTGAATGAATATGAATAATTAAGGTATGTTTCGTAATACAATATAATTCTTTAAACACACTGTTTAAATCACTCTGCATAAAAAAAAACTATCATTTAAACTATCAACTAAATTCACTATTTAGTTGTGAATTAATAAGTGTTATTTGTAAAAATCCACACAAATTGTCTATCCCAATCTCTCAGCATACCAGCAGGTTGTTCCTACAACACCTTTTTGAGAGAGATGTCAAAAATAAATAAAAAAAATCTCATTGTTTCTAAATACAGCGATGGCACACATAACAACAGGAAAAAATCAAACAGCTGCAAATATGGACCCATATTCCCACTCTCTGTGACATTACAGACGAATAGCGATAGGTTGGCTATGTAACTGTGGCACTGCTTGCACAAATGCATACTTTTGTCCCTTTAAAAATTCAGAACAGAATATTTTACAATCCCAGCCAGGACGAACAAGAGTGGACGAACAGCTCAGTGAATAAACATGCTTTGATTTCCACAAAGGACCTCACTCTCCTGTTACTCAACCTGCACAGACGGTGGTGAGGATGGTGGGGGGTTGGTTTCATAACATCACAATGCACACACACATTCACTTTGTAATGGGCTGGATTATGCCAGCACTGCACACACGTGGGCCTTTAGCTGGATTGGCCCTTTGTAATAGGACTGAAATATGTTAGTGGGGCTTTCATTCGTGACTTGTCCTAGTTTGAGCAGACGGCTCTATAGCCCAACAGAGGGATCCAGCGAAGGCGGATGGCACTGTTCTCTCTCTCTGTCTCTCTCTCATTCTTGCAGCTCAGCCAGCCAGACAATATCTTAAATAAATCAAACAAGTTCTAATTGCGCAGCACCTACAGATCTCTGGACACTGATGATGAGCAACTGATTTTGCATGAATCTTAAATTCAACTGACAAACGCCGCCACACGACCTCACGAGATATCACTTGCATCCTTCCCTCAGCTTCCTGAGCTTTCCTTTTTCTGTGGTTGGCAAAGAGCTGCACTATGACTGGGCCTGAATCAGGCCTGCTTCATTACACGGAGGAAGACTGATGGTGATTCATAAAAAAGAACAAGTCTCAGCCCATAAATCCTCTAGTCTAGACAAGCCTACATGAGCCTCCTATTCATATTTAATGCTGCTGGAAGCAGCTGGAAATCTGAGCCAATTATCATCACTGAACGCCTCATACCATCAAAACCTACAGGAGAAAAGAGAGAGATAGATAGAGACGGAAGACCTGTTCAGACAGCGCTCTTCCATTAGCACTGTGCAGCGTTCCCTCTGGGATGTACAGCCAGGGAGGACACACTCATGTAGCTCACTCACTCACTCAGCATCTATCTGCACACTAACACACTCCCTATCTGCTAGCATTTGGCTGTCATTAATCAGCCTCACTTGTGGCATTTGCTGACTTGAGCTAAGTCTAGTAGAGGAGTACATCTTGTACTGTAATGCAATTTTTGTTTGTTCTATAAAAAATATGCAGAATAAATTGGGTTTTTGAGTGTGTCTAGATTATAACATGAAGAGAGGAAAAAAGGAAACTGTAGGAATGAAAATATGAACTGTGTGAGGGATGCTGGTGTGTAGGTGTTGCTGCTACTGTCTCCTTTCTGTCTGTCAGGTAAGGAAAAAATGATCCCGCTGTCAAGGATGACTCAACATGCCTGGATTTTATCAAACAAATGCTTTGTTTGTGTGTGTGTGTGTGTGTGTGTGTGTGTGTGTGTGTGTGTGTGTGTGTGTGTGTGTGAGAAAGAAAAGAGACAGAGACAGAGATAGAAAGAGAGAGAACAAGCAACATGGGAGGTCTCGCATGTGGATATACAATTAAATTATATTTGTCTTTTGCACAGCAGGATGTGATTGGATCTGTCCCCTCTAGACACTAGTCCACTGGGCAGGTCAGGAGTTTCACTACCTGATGATGAAATGCCACCCTATTTAGAGCATTTTGATTAGCTATTGGCCCTTCATGAGATGAATTTCAAATGCTTTGTTTTTTCCCATGTCATCTAATTAGTAGCTATCTGCCATCGCTGAGCACTGATCTGATAACTGTGCTCCTTTGTGTAAAATGCCTGCAGGAGTTGTACACTCATATAGTGCATTTAAATATCTTGTACGTACCTCACAACTCAACTGGATGTAGAGGGTTAAAGGGTCAGTCTCCAATACTCTGTCCACAGAGAGCACAGACTTTTTTATCAACCTGACAAAACACAAACCTTTATTTGTGAAGCTGAATAACCAGTATAAACAGGTCAATGGGAAGGACGAAGATGTTGGACTGCTTTATTTGTCTTCAAACAGTGAAAAGCAAGTATTTGCCATGTTTCCTTATGGGCGTGCCACTTTGTTTCACAGAGGTCTGTCTTTGCTGTTGCACAGCTTTGACAATCATCCACCCAAATATTCATTATCCAAGTCACAATCACATCCAGGATTCAATGGGAGCAAGGAAGAAATATCCTTGAATAGAATGCTAGTTTATTGCAGGGTACCACACACACTCATTCACTCACACTTAGGGAGGATTTTGGAAGGGTCAGTGCCACTACCATGTGTTTTTGGGAGGTTAGAAGATTACCTGAGGGAATTCCATCTGAACAGAGGGAGAACACACCAAACTCCTCACCGACAGAGGCCAAAGGGAAGATCTACTGCCCTATGCGACAAATACACTACCTGTGTAACTTGGTAGTGCCTGATGATCTGACCTTAAATCGATATCACAATTAATTGAACATGTTACCTTGATGATAAATGAACAATTATTCTATAAATTACGGACACTTTAACTTTGGTTGCTCAGTTGACTCAGTGATTCAGCTTCCATTTCACAGACTGGATGGAGCAGTGTCACATGAATACACAGACCATAATATTTTTTTAAAGAAAGAGTACATGTACACAGACAATGCTGAAAATTATTAACAGATTTATAAACTAAATTATTAAAATAATCAACATAGGCAAGTTTAGATTGCAGTTTTGATGAATTATCAATGAATTGCCAAGCTCTAGTTGTTGGCCATATTGAACTAATGCAGCAGACTCTGAGATGGTAGTCTAAAGTCTGGCTTATGAGACTAGCGACCATCTCATAATCTGGCACAATAATAGAGCAGACGTTTGGGGAAGTAAGGATAGTGTGCATCAGCGTGTTTGCATCTCATTCAGATGTGCCTGCAGACTGAGAGGGTGTTATTCTAAACCTCTTCAAGATGTCAGCATAAAGCTCCAATCTCTGTGCTACTAAAAATGATTGCCCTCTTGAGCAATGACATCTACTAGCAAGGCTAAATAAGAACACCCATTTCTCTCTCTCTCTCTCTCTCTCTCTCTCTAAATAATAATAATAATAATGAGGAAAATACTAATAAGAAGAACTGGAACAACAAACTACATTTAACCTACTCTATATGTCCAAAAGTTTGTGGACACCCCTTCTAATGACTCTATTTT
This sequence comes from Acestrorhynchus altus, assembly GCA_034509495.1. Classification (NCBI taxonomy): domain Eukaryota; kingdom Metazoa; phylum Chordata; class Actinopteri; order Characiformes; family Acestrorhynchidae; genus Acestrorhynchus; species Acestrorhynchus altus. Next base: position 10,415,909 of record CM067509.1, on the reverse strand, counting down.
GCTACTTTAAGTAAGCGTTGATACAGATGTTCAAATGTGCACACAAAGCTTATCTAGTCCCTGTAGAGAAGTACTGCCAATAAAATAGTACTCTCTGGAGCACATAAACAGGACCATATTGACACAATATATCCACTTCCTGGACAGTGGAGACAGTTACAACATAGGCAGAACACAATATCTTCAATTCCCAATTTCAGATGAAGCAATGAATGAACAGGTGTCCCAATACTTTCATCCATATGGTGTTTAAATCTAGTATCTCTTCTATCTCTCTATCTCTCTCTAATCCTTCTGTTGCTCCCTCATATTGTATATATCCCTCTTCAGAATCTAACATCCTATGACTTTGCACACATTTTGTCTTTGAATCAGTGTTCATATAACCCTTATGTATGCAACTCTCTCTCTCTCTCTCTCTCTCTCTCTCTCTCTCTCTCTCTCTCTCTCTGTCTCTCTCGCTCTCTCTCTCTCTCTCTCTCTCCCACTCCCACCCCTCCCTCTCCCTCTCCCTCTCTCTCTCACTCCCTGTCCCTTTGCTTATTACCTCAGAACAGCTTGGTGATAGTGATCTCCTTGAGGCCAAGCTAATAAAACCAGCGTTTGCATTAGGGTCAGTATTCTATAAAGCAGCCTTTACGTCCTGCCTCCTCTGCACAGCCGATATTGTCTTTAATGAGATGCACAAAAAGAAAGGCACTATCTGTTGCACTGCAGACTCGAACTCAGCCATTTAGACCTCCTCCCCCATAATGCTGCTCAATCTGACAGGTATTGAGAGCTATACTACAGCTGCTATACACACATCCACACACACAGCTGTGTTGAATACCTGTGTATTAAGAAAGCAAGTCAAATGGAAAATGAATGAAGGGAAGAATTACAAACATAAATCACAAAAATTACAAATATTTATTAGAAGCAAAGGAACTGAAGTATATTCTCTGGAGGCATATGCTGCACACATCTGTAAATGTGAATAATTCATTTGAATGGCGGTGATAAATAACGCTGCTGCATTAAGACGTTTTACTGCAGGCTATTATTTTTCTATGTCATTCTGTGCCGTGTTTTATGCTGAGCATAATTAGCCTTTAATAGCTCCTGAATGTGAGGGAGACAAAAAGGAATCTGGCCTGAGACAGATCACTCGAATAGCTGAAAGAAATGTATTTCCTCTGTCTCGGAAATGATTGGGACTGATCTCTTAGTAAAGAGAGAAAGATTGATGTTGAGAAAAGGCCACTCCAAACAAGATGTCCATCCAGACATATAAATAGCTGATTTTAACAGGAGTGAGAAAAAAAGGCAGAGGATGAATAAAAAAGGCATACTGGCATCAAGGTATTTAAATGTGTCTGTATTTCAACAAAGGTGGCCCCATGCGCTGGATGCAGTAAAGTAGGCATTTAGCTTTGAAACAGTCATAATGGCTGGTCACACTCTCACACTGCTTTGCTTAATCCCATTCTGCCCCATAATCCATTTGACACACAGGCCGCAAGACAGTGTGCAGTGGCAAATGAGTATGACGAGAGTATGGCATGAAGAGAGCCTGTCTCTGCACAGCACACAGGAAATGGGAGAGTCATTGGAAGAAAAAATGAAAACCACTGAGGCTGAGCAAACACAATTTGCCAAGAAAGAACCGGAAATGACATAATTGCTGTTAATGTCAACAGCAGGTCCTGGCAGAACAGCAAAGCTTCCACAGTGACAGGAGAACAATACAGCAGCCCTGTAATCTAACACAAACAAGCAAAAAGATCCTCAAACATTCGTATAGAACCATGGCAATCTAAAGGACTATTTGATGGGTTTTATGGGTCTTTGCAGTTTAGAATCTTTAATGTAGATCTTTATAATTAACCTAAGCAGCTTTCACAAGTTCAGCTATTATGTTCTCTTTGACATTATTACTATATTATTATTATTATTATTATTATTATTATTAATAATAATAATAATAATAATAATAATAATAATATTAATAATAATAATAATTAAAAAAATTAGTAAGTAATAATTATGATATCCATTTTTTACATTTGTTTTCCTTTAAGGAAATAAACATAATTTTCAACATTCAACTATTTAAGGAAAATAAACTTGTTTTAAATTCACAATGTCTGCAGAATCCAAGATGATGTAAGAAATCAAACGTAATAAACATGCCATAGAGTTTGTACATACCACATTTTGCCATTTTAGTTTTGATAGAAAATATAACAATTTCAGCAAATAAACAGTGACTGTGTATTAAAATGTGCAGAAGTGTGGGCACTGATTTGTAATTCTTTGGAAGTGATGAAAGGTCATGCACTAAAAATGAACCTAAATGAATACTATTCTGATTATGGACACACATGCTATGGCAATATGCTTTTAATGAAAAAAAAAATTCTGAATTCAATGTACATTTAACTCAAAGCCCTGTTTCATGACCACATCATCCAGAATAGAATGAGTGAGAGACATTAAGATGTAGAATCACAGAGCTGCTGTGGCACTGCCTGCAAGCAGTGAATCTCCTTCCCCCAACCCACACCCAAAAACAGCAGCAGAGTCCTTATCTGCTTACTCGCTAGAGATGAACACTGCCATTTAATAAGATGTGCCCACATCACCATACCCAACCCCATGCTGCTGCTGTTTGCACGAGGGAAAAAAAACAGGGGGAGAGAGAGAAAGACAGCTGATGAATGAGTCTGTATGCAGTGCTGAGCAACATTTATATAATCTTGCAGATATTAACCAAGCATGATGTTGGTAGCAGTGGATAAAAGAAGGCATGCACCAGCAATATATAGGATCTGGAAGACCTTCACAAACAATGGAGAGAGATAAACAAAAGATTGTCTCACATGCCCAGAGTAACCTCTGAGTCATCCTGCTAGTGCTAGCACTGACGGCAAATGACACCGGACCAAATATAAACAGACATTTATGACAACTACCCAAAACAGCAAGTCAACATCTCCAAAGACTGCAATGGTGTTGTGCCAGACTGTCACTCAAAATGGCAGCAGGTCATCTTCACTGACGAGTTGCACTTGATCTTGGTGGAGATGACCATCAAATCCGTATGTGGAGGCACCATTGTCAGCACCATACCAAATTGAAATGTGAGGCATGCTACTGGGCACTCCATTTACACTCCACCCCATCACTAAAACTGTAGGAACTCTGTGCAAGTATTCAAGCTGCATGGAATGGAAACTCTCAGCCATGACCACCCCTAGATATTTTTAGTTCTCAGAAGTGTTCACAGTTCACAGCACTGATCATAATATTATGAGCATCTCCTTGTTTCTACATTTAATCAGCTCCTCTTACCATAGAGAACTACTATAGAAGTAGTTCTATAATTACAGACTCTAGTCCATCTGTTTCTCTGCACATTTTTCGTAGCTTCCTTTCACCCTGATCTTCAGTGGTCAGGACCCCACTCACTGGGACAAGTTAGTGTGCCCCTCAGTGTGTCCAATCACTGTCCACTCTATTAGACACTCCAACCTAACTGATCCACCTTGTAGATATAAAGTCAGAGAAAGAAGTCTGTCTGTTTCTACACAGTTTGTGTTAGTCATCCTCTAGTCCCTCTTCAGTGCTCACGGGACACTGCCCACAGAGCACTGTTGGTTGGATATTTCTGGTTGATGGACTCTTGTCAGTTGAGCAGTGACACTGAGGGGTTCAAACACTCTGTCTGATCTACTTGTACCAGCGCAACACACACTACACTACCATACCACCACCACGTCAGTGTCATGGAAGGGCTGAGAATGACCAACTATCCACATAACTCATGCTCTATGGTGGTCCTGCAGGATCCTGACCAGGTTTACAAAGTATGATGAAAAACAGATTACAGTCAGTGGAACTGGTAAATTGAACATTAAATGAAGAAACAATTAAGTGGTCATCATGTTGTGGTTGATCAGTGTGTGAGAGGACAGTAAACGCAAGCCAGTCTTACAGTGTTAAATGTGAAACACCACTGATCCTCATGCTGTGCCTGGGCTCTGCACTGCATCAGCCATTCTGCAGGTGCTGAACTGATGACAATCCGCCAGGAATCTTGAATTATAATCTGCACTGGGCAGCATGGTAGCAGTTGGAAATCTATGACAAGATGGCCCTGAGCTAGCACTAAACTGCTCTTACTGTGAGAGAGCAGCTCCATCTGCAGTGTATGAGTGAAGAAAAGAGAGGGGACGTGCTGACTGAATATGTGGGGGCCTGGGAGTGGGAGATCACAGTCCTGTTTCATGACCACATCATCCAGAATAGCAGGAGTGGGAGACATTGTCATTAAGATGTAGCATCGTAAAGCTGCTGTGGCGCTGCCTGCAAGCAGTGAAGCCCCTTCCCCCAACCTGCACCCAAAAACAGCAGCAAGAGTCCTCATGTGCTGCTTCACTAGAGATGATCACTGTCATATAATGAGACGTGCCCACAACGTGGTACCCAATCCCATGTGCTGCCTCTGTTTGCACGAGGAAAAAAACCCAACAACAATGGGGGAAAGGGGGAGAGAGACAGCTGCTGAATGAGACTTTTCATTCATCTGTATGCAGTGCTGACAAACATTTATATCATCAAGGCACCCCTGCTGAAATCACATGTATTGTAGTTAACAAATCCTCACAATTTAAGGCACAAATATTGGCTACAAAATAAACATAAATTATGACCTGCTATACATAACTATATGTTACACCTGTTCATTCTGTGTGTATTCTGAATCATGGGTAATAAAAAAGAGCTGCTTTTGTTTGAGTGACTGTCTCTACTGTCCAGAGTAGGTTTTATATTAAACTTTGAGGCATTGCTGTGAGGGTCCGATTGCATTCAGCAACAACAAATAACCACCCCACCTCATCCTCAACTCATCTCAGACATATTGGATGGAGCATCCTCACTCCAGAGAACACAGTTCCACTGCTACACAGCTCAATACTGGGAGATTTTATAACACTTCAGCCCACCCGACATTGGCATGGTGCCAATAGGTTCATGGTTATCTCCTTCAGAGAGTCCTATTCTAATGGTAGTACTTATCTACAGTAAAAAAGGTTTAAATGGTTAACCACTACTTGTGTCCCACAACAATGCAGATTTGTGTTTTGAGTGGCACAACAGATAACACCACCAGCAAGCTACCCCACTATGTGGAATCGATTCTGAGAAACTATGCTGTGCTATGCCAAAGAGAGTCCTTGGGTAAGACTGCTAACACTACTGTGGCCCACCTCTGTAATGTGAGTAAAGTCGCTCTTGATAAGCGCGTCTCTTAAATACCATGAATGAAGGTCAATTAGTCTTGTAGTTTAAGATATCTGACAGGCTTTACATCCATGATAACATCCTATTCCATCAAATATTAGGCAACCTGAACAGGTTAAAGGCCTTGCTCCAGGGCCCAACAGTGGCTATGTTTACATGCACACTAATAACCCATTAATAGTGTAATTGCTCTGTCAGAATAGAAAATGTCCATGTATACACTAGTCAGATTTTGAAAGACCTAAAAATTGTTGGATGACTGTAAAGCAAGTTGTTCAGAGAAGTATTTGAACAACTGAAGGACAGTGGGTTCAAAGAGCCAGAGCCAGAAAAGGGTTCTGATACATGTACATTACCATTTGATGACATTATGAAAAAACTCCATAAAGACCTTTGTTTCAACAGGATCTAAGCGTGAGGCATCTCTAGATTCTAGCCTCGTCTACTAGCTAAGGATATTCTGAGTGAACAGCAAAGCACTTTTGTAAGTGGCTCTGGATAAGGGCGTCTGCTAAATGCCATAAATGTAAATGTAAATGTAAAGGTTGGTCAATCCCCACAACCCTGTTACCAACAACATCGCCTGTAAATTTTGAAATTGCTTGACAATCAATCTGTATAGTACACACATAAGCACACACATAAACAATGACAGTAGTCCATCTGCCCTTATTTAAATCTAAGAATAATTTCTGAACAGATTCAGCAAAAAAGATATTAATTGGTTAGTTTTTCGTCTACTATTATTCACCAACATGTATTCAGTATTCTAGATTTATTTATTATAATGCATATCATCACAGCAACAAAACAACATTGTAGTTCCAACTTCACAGGAGAAATAAAAAAAACCTTTAATCCAAGGACAAGATTAAAACTTTGTTAAAAGAAAACCTTTACAAGCAATTAGGATTCAGCATGGTTTTATCTAATAAAGCTACTCAAGTTTGGAAAAGGATTGTTTGGGACCCAGATACTATCACAATCTTCAAGTCTAAGCTTAAAAATTAGTTGTTTAGTTTAGCTTTTGTTAATTAATGTTTCACTTTAGATAAAGGTTGCAGATCCAGGAGTGAACACACTGATAATGCCTGTGATAAACTGAGATCCTGTCATCTCCAGCTTGCACGTAATCACTCAGTTTTGTGATGAGTGGTGCGAACGAATGGCACTGTTTGAAGGTGCTCCCATGTCTGTGTCAGGATATTATGGTCAGATCTGCATGAGCTGTTAGTCACACTCTGATAATGTTCATATTTTGTGCTCCATTAACCCAAACAGAAGAAATTCCAGTCTCCTTATGACCTAATACTGATGGAAGACAGGGTCTTGTGCTACTGCCAACTGGTAATAAATGAACAGTGCTACCAATTACACTGGTTTACATGGATTATCTAATAATCTCCAAATGTATTATTATTATTATTATTATTATTATTATTATTATTATTGTTATTATTACCAAAAGTACCATGATTAAATCAATACACCTGAACATAACAGCAGACATGTGGTGGTACCGTAGTGCTGGGGGATCTGTAGAAAAAAATCATATCCCAATTCATTTTAGCTGAATGGTGATATAAAATGTAAGTGAAAAAATAAGAAATCCCAAGAAATCCTTCCTGTACAATTACATTTACATTTATGGCATTTAGCAGACTTATCCAGAGCAACTTAAAGGGCTTTGCTGTTCACTCAGATATACAGTACCTAGCTAGTAGCTGTTGAAAGATGTCAGATCATCAAACATTTTACTATATTTAGGCATATTGAAATTTTATTTATATACACTCTTATGCCCCCTTATGTATGTGAGAGCACAAATGGGTGCAGAGAGGAGCAGAGTAGAGGAGGAGCAGAGAGGAGGGGATGGAGAAGAGCGAGGGAGCAGAAAAAAAGGTTTCCACAGGATTGAAACAGAACTTCATTTAAAAACCTTAAAATTTGACAAAAATGATATCACCTCAGCCCATATCTTGCCCTGTTTATATCCCAATATAAATATTAATATCAATATATTGCCCAGTCTTATGGGTTAGTGTCTCATTAACAATAATCTATAAGTAGTTTAATCCAAGGAGATTGGATCCCCCCTTGTGAGTCTTGGGTCCTCTGAAGGTTTCTTCCTCCAGCTTTTATTTTTCACTGACACTGTTGCCTTCGGCTTGTTAAGCTGGGGTTTTATGTTTTATATGTTGTTGATCTTTTGTATTTTACTGTATTTCTGTTAAGCTGTTTAGCGAAAACATCATTTTTTAAAAGTGCTATACAAATAGATTTGATAAAAATAAATGCGTTATCTTGCAATAAAAGTAAAGCCAAGTGCAGATAAACAACGAGCTGTGTTCGTACAAGTGGGTCAGATGGGAAATACATTGTTCAGCCTCTGCTGCTTCCATCTACATCTCCAGTGAAGGCAGAGAGGTAGGTATCGTCTTGCGTAGTAAGGGCAAGTTTACATTTATGCCATCAGTTCACCATTCACAAGCTGGGTATAAATATTGCACAGCAAACTTAAACCTGAATTTAATTTACTTTGAATTTATTTCAACAGTAATTTATTACCAACAATACAACAGACAACAGCAGAGCAGGGTCAGTCCCTGGCTGAGCCACAGGAGAGCAGGCAGCTTGTACCTATTCTTCCGCTAACTAATTCATAGAAGTCTGAAGATTACATTCATATGATCCTGCCTCTGTTCTCACTCCCAGGAGCAACTACTAATGAGTGTCTCAGCTTTACTCTGTTTTTCAATACTGAGCACACGCTGCACTTAATTACCCAGCCCCCACAGCACTGCACCTCCACCTCAACAAGAACCCTACTCAGAAGTCCCTGCAGGTTGTTCTCTGGCTCAGCCTGTTCCATCCCTGCCACTACACACACATCCCACCTGTGCCAATCACAACGCTAACTCATTATGACATTGGAGTGCCATAAAGCTTGGAAGGGCAGATAAAATCTGAACCAAAGTTCACCACTTTGAGTCAAACACTGCAAACACACACTAGAACTTAATCGATCATAAGCAGCAGGAGGGGTAGTTAAAAAGTAATCCATTACTAATTACTAATTCATTCTCTCAGACTATAATGGGATTGCTTTACTTGTTCTTGGAGTAAGTAATCTCACTCAACATTAATTTACTTTTGTGTCACTCTTTAAAATCCATACAAAAGCCATACAAAAGCCATACAAAAGCTTGAGTCATGAATATTTAAGTAAGGTTGGCGCTCGCTTTATAAACACAAATACACTTGGAAAGTCAAAGGAAACCCTACAGTTATTCAGCCATAACTTTTATATTATAATTATATTCTTATAACTTTCACTTATGTAATGACAAATGTTCGCGTGTCATTATGTTTTTGTGTGTGAGCTCAGAAGTTCAAAACTCAAATTAGTTTCTAAGGTGCCTAAGGTGTGGGCTTTTGGTGACATTCAAAAACATAAACTGTAAAATTTTATTCATTATAAGTAAAGGTAAGTAGAAAGTTGAAAATGTAAAATTTTTCCTTTTGATTGAATATTTCATTTTCAGTTTGAACAAAATGCTATTCAAACAGTTTAAATACTATGTCTAGTTCAGCAGGCAGCTACAAACACAGGGAAGTCTGCTAACCTGCAGTTGTCCAGAAGACGATTATCAACACTCTCTACAAAAGGGGATGCCATAGAAGGTCACTGATGAAAAGCTGGCTGAGGAGAAAAATAACTTTTGCTCAGTGCTCCAAAGTTCTCTTTTCAGATGAAAGAATCACACATTTCATTTGGAAATCAAGAGTCCTAGCATCTCAACTCAAGCACTTAAGAGTCTGGAGGAAGAGTATAATATGTAATATGCTGTAACTGTATTCCGTATTGGTGCTGTATTTTTTGACTATTCTGACAGATTTTCTGTTCTGAAAAATGAGATCTGGGCATAAATATAAACACATATACATAAGTTCCATTCATTAGGCATTGTATTTTTTTGACTGTGTGAAGTTTCTTTTGGACATTAAACCCTTTAATTCTGTCTCTATGCTTTGTCTCAGAATGAAGTCTGTTTTCTATCTGACGCATGTGAACATGGCCTATAATGGAATTGTAAGAGTCTAATGTATAGATCTGTATCTACTATGTGACACTGGGTACCAGAGAGACAGAGAGAGAAGAAGAGTGTTTCTAAACCCTTATCTCTTAGCAGAAAGAGACAGTAATGGGGGCAGGAGGAGAGCAGAAAAAGAGAATAGGGTGTCTTGGCAGAAAATACAGCTGATGGAAGAAGATGAAATGTCCTGATTTCAGTGACATTTGACACCTCTCAAAAAATACAACTGGTTTGGCTATAATACGGCTGCTAAGCGTCACTGGATACAGTGTGTTATTTCTGTTAGTGTGGGCCTGTGCGTGTTCTCATTCAAATGGGTTGATATCATGTCGGTTTGTACACAGTGTGTTCTGTAGGTCAGTTTGTGGTCCTGCAGTTCAAGCAGAAGATCAGTCCAGCATGTGTACACAATACACAAACACACACACACACACACACACACACACACACACACACACACACACACACACACACACACACACACAGAGACCCAAAGGAGAGGCCAGCTAAAGCAGGCACAATCATGAGGGCGCAAATTGGATTACACCGGAAGAGAAGGCCACGTCTGGACCTGCAGGAAACAGTACCCTGGAGAGACACAATCACTGTTTGTTTCCTTTAAAAGTGTGTGTGTGTGTGTGTGTGTGTGTGTGTGTGTGTGTGTGTGTGTGTGTGTGTGTGTGTGTGTGTGTGTGTTAAAATTAGAATGCTTCAATGTTTCATGGATGAAGTCATTACCCTTTATTAGTTTTGTAACATCATAGTTTAACAGTGCAGTGTAATAAATGGTAGGCAGCTGATTCATTTTAGTACAGGTGCTGAGCAACAGGAGTTACAACTAAACTCATATATATATATATATTTATGTTGTGAGATATATTTATATCTCACAACATGTTCTGTGTTGTGGTGCTTAATATTTTGTTTAGTTAATTATGGTGGTGTAGCAGTTCACAAAACTTTGTTTAGTATTTGTCTTGACTTTTATTTTGTCACTGTCTGTTTGCTCATTTGAATTATTTTTACTTTGACAGTATGTTCCTTTGTTTTAATAATTTTTGTTTTGACACTTTTACTTTGACACAGTCTGCTCAGTTTTTAAATGATGTTTATTTTGACACTGTGTGTTTGTGATGTAGCAGCCTTTCAATTGCATCTCATTCCCTTTCCTTTCAGTCCATTCCACTTTATAAGTTAATAGTGAAGTCCTTTCATATTAATTTATGAAAGTCCTTTCCATATTATTTTTTAACTATAATATCATCCATGTAACATCCCCCTTTGTACTACTATTTAAGGTTCAAACTGAACTGCAATGAGTGGAATGATATCACACATTGTTTCAAGGTAAAAGTGGTTCTGCTAACTCAAAATGTGTTATTTGGGTTACATCCACTACCACTAGATATAGCCCAAACACCGCACATGGGTGCACCAGAGTACTCAACAGTAAGTAACCAGCGCCTGTGCTGGGACCGTAAAACTGAGACATGAAGAGCAAGGTGTGCTGAAGGCTACACTAAACGTAAACCCTCACTCATCAGCCTTAGGCAGCATTTTTCTTACAAATGTTCCGACACTGGAGCACAAGACTGTGCAAACGTAGTTTCATCAATGCCAAATTTGAACATGAACAAAGAATTAAACATAACTTCTGCCACTCCTGACAGGTCCTACAAGCTTTTTCAGATTACAAGTCAATAGTCTTGTAATGCCAGAGACTCCTCTCTTCCTGATGCGCTCACTGCTTCTATACTGGAAATCTAGCTTGCCCTCATAAATGGTCAACCAAGGTCCATCAATGATGCCATTTTCTTAGCAATTCTCTCTATCTCGACCCTTCTGGGAAACAGCAACTCCAAAATGAGGATGGTTCAGTACAATGGTTAACATTGTTAGAGCGTCCAAACTAATAGCCAAGCTTTCAGACCTGGGCATCAGATCCTCATTTTGTAATTGGACTCTGAACTCTTACACTGACAGACCACAATCTTGACTGTCTCAGCTGTGTCACCATCATTCTGAGTTCATGCGTGCAAAAGGGCGGAAATCCACTCCTCTACTCCTCTGGATTTAACACTGTCATTAAATTTGCAAATGACATCACAGTGGTTGGCAAAATCAGCAGTAATAATGAGAGAGCCAACAGAGAGGAGGCACAGCACCTGGCTCAATGGCAAACAAGTAATAATAAACTCAAAGAAGACGAAGAAGCTCACAGTGGACTACAGGTGATTTATGAGAGATGCTGTTCACATCCTAATCTGCATTAGTGGGGTTGCGGTTGAGTGTGTGTCCTAGGTGTCCACATCTCTGAGAATGACATAGACACTTTATACTGCCATACTGGTAAAGAAAGCACAGAAACACCTCTAATTCCAAATGAGACTGAAGAAAGGACACCTATCTTCTTACTTACTGGTGAACGTGCTAAACATTTCAGTGTACCTTTGAGAGCTTGTTTTCAAATCATATCTTTGTCTAGAACAGTAAATCCAATGTTTCTGAATGGAAGGCCGTTCAATGCTATGCAACCAGCAATGTATGGAACCAGACCTGTGTCCTACATAAGATGTGTAAATTACAAGTTTGGAATGTGGATGTACTGTATATACAGTATGTGTACAGAAACATGGGGGGGGGTTTGGGTCATTGTGTTTCTTTAGTTTAGTTTAATTTAGCAATGTAGACATATAATTTGAAGCTACATCTCAGTCTATACTTAACCCTTTACCTAACCATAATCACCATTAAAATGTGACACTTTGTGGAATTAATGAGTTTGTGAAACTGTTTTTTTTTCCTTCTGCTGTCAATCTGACAGTTCTCTATAGCACTAATCCCCCCTAAACTCATATCATACTGTTTAAAATAATGATTCACTGCACAACTGGACTGCTCTGCACTGTCTGCAATTTCTTAATATTCGCTGCATACTCGCTGCATAGACATTTGTTCCTTAACTCCTCATTAATCCTTCCGGCCTGTATCGCAATTCATTCCTGCCTAATTTGCACATGTTCACTTTTATATTTAGCCCATCTGCTCACGTGTGCTGCACATTCCTATGCTATCTGAATCCTGGCTATTTAATACACTGTTCTTTTACCTGCAGCTTTTTACCAATGTGCTGTTTTCTGACTCCAATATACGTATATATTGAATATATATATTCAATTAATAAAATTTAATCTAATCTACTCTAATCTACATTATAAGGGTACTCTATTACAGTCACTAAGACTGTAATTAAAACAAAATAGGAGTTAATATTGTGAGTCATACCCACAACTCAACACTGAAAAACACATAAAACGTTGCTCTCATTGTCCATGTTCAGGATGAATATATATCTGATAAATATATGTCTGAGGATGCTGTTATAGGTACATAAAAATGTGAGAAACTGTCTAAAACCTTCATAGAAGATCAATGTAATTTTACACTGTTTATATGTTTCCAGTTTCTGCATAGTTGTAGAACTTGTAGAACTGTTCCGGTTAACAGTCATTGCCATCAGACATGGCAAATCCAGGCCCAGAAAGTAAAAATCAAGAATTTGGTTCTCAATCCTACTGCCCTGCTTGTAATTTTTTTTGTATTTGAATGCTGTTTCTCACCCAGCTCATCTCAATAAAGGCACATCAGTTAGTTCTTTAGTTGGATCAGGGCAGTGGTACTCCCAGAGCAGAAGTAAGAGCCACTGGACAAGAGCTTTCCATCCTGCGGTAGAGTTTTACCACTTCTGATAGCAGTTCACTCGCACTGCTGTGAGTCGTGTTGCTGAAACAGTAAACAAATTGATGAAAGATTCAGACGGAGCGATTAATTGCTGTGTTCTCTCTTGAGACAGAATGCAGATAGCCAGTCATGACCAAATGCCGAAGAAAGGCTCTCGCTAACTTTGTAGCTTCTACTTATCATTTACCTCCACCGAACACCAAGATGCATTTTATCAGCTAATATTCCCAAATCATCCCATGTGTGCATAAAGCAGACAGTAATTTGTCCTGATTTTACAAGTGTTCCAGGCAGGAGTAAACAATGATAACACAAGTGGCCTGTGGCCTGGGAGTAAGCTGCTTGTCTGTGTAGTGGCTGTGGAACAGAACGATGATCCTTGGCTTTGTCCTCTGGCTTTCCACTGAGCCTCTGTGCAGTGTCAAAAAAGCCCCAGGGTAGAGGACAAAAAGCCAGCCACAGCGACCCTGAGTGCTGTATCATGTCCAAGCCAAAGTGCCAGAGTCAGGCAATGTTTCCCAGTCCCCCCTGCTATCATCTGCCCTTGCTGAAAGGGTTAATGGCGACTCAAATAGGGAGCATGGATTTGGATGACTTGGAAAGCTTGGATTTTAGAATTACCTGCTGCTCAAGCAAAAGGCAAGGCCAAATAAAAGGTCTGGCTCCTACGGAAGTGTGTGTGTGTGTGTGTGTGTGTGTGTGTGTGTGTGTGTGTGTGTGTGTGTGTGTGTGTGTGTGTGTATGTGTGTGTGTTTCTTCACTGGTGGAGCACCCAGCAGCTAGGATGTCCTCCACCAGAGGAGAGTAAATGCTCACACATATGCTGTTTCTATTGTACCTGTGTGTTTTGCTGTGTGACAGGTGAAATAGCATGCCGAAACAACAGGTGAAATGGGGGGGGTTCTCTAGGAATGGGAACCACAGATATACAATATGGAAAAAGTACCTGGGCATCTGCTTAGTCATTGTTTCTTCCAAAATCAAGGGTTTTAAAAGAGTTTATCTGAGAATATTGAAGAATTGCAGATCTGACAGCATTCAGCAAAGAGCGTGTTAGTGAGATTTGGATATTGGATGATGACCACCCCCACCTCATCCCCAACTCCTCCCAAAAGCACTGGAGTACTATCCCCAACTTCATCCCAAAAGTACTGGATGGAGCACAAGAATCCTAGACAACACATCCCCACTGCTCCACAGCTAAATCCTTCTGACTTTACACCCCTCTTGCCCACGCCTGGCATTAGGTATTGTGCCAGTGAGTTTATTTTTATCTGCTTCAGAGAGTTCTATTCTGTTGGCAGCACTTCTCTCCAGGGACAAACTGTGTGCATTTGCACATCTGTGTCAACAATGGGATTAAGTTGTAGCTGGATGCATTCATCAGAAAGGGTGCCCACAAACATTTGGACATACCTTATATAATACTGATAAGGAATTATTTGATTCATAATGATGGGGGAACTGCTTTTACTGCCAGATCTATTTTAAAAAGCTTCTAAATATAGGACCATCTACAAATACAAACAAACCAAAGAATCATTTAACCAGACTTAAAAGCATTTGAGCATCCAAAGGGCTCATGATTGTATATAGAACAACTGCCTCAACTTAGTATCAAAGAACCATTTTTAAGAGAGTAATTAAACACCACTGCTGGTCTCCTGATCATGGATAATGCATAGTTTTGGGACTAAATGGCAGTTCTTGTAATATGCATAACCGAAAATTCCAAAGACAACTATACACAGACACACTGACATACACACACATATACTGGTACAAATCTATCAAGCATAGCAATATAGCTGGGGGTTTTTTCAGGCCTCAATGCCTCTACAAAAACATTGTGGCAAACTAAAAGTTCCAGCCATCTTCAGGTCAGAAAATAAACTCAGGAGGACCAGTTTCTAGAGAATTAGTTTCAAATTACACCTCTACAAGGAGTATGGTTGCTGAAGTGGACAGTAAACATATGCCTCGTTTCCTCAAATGGTGAATCAGCATTAAAAATTGTTACATATGGGTGTCCACAGTAGAGGCAGCTATGAAAGTATTGATATATAGAACAATATTATGTTCTATATTATATCAATATTACTGTATTGATTCTCAAAAACACAGTATTAATTTTTAATACCTAAAACCCACCCATCAGTTCTTAACCCATATATCTGAAGTTATCTCATAATTAACTATAGGGGTTGGACAATGAAACTGAAACACCTGGTTTTAGACCACAATCATTTATTAGTATGGTGTAGGGCCTCCTTTTGTGGCCAATACAGTGTCATTTCGTCTTGGGAATGACATATACAAGTCCTGCACAGTGGTCAGAGGGATTTTAAGCCATTCTTCTTGCAGGATAGTGGCAAGGTCACTACGTGATGCTGGTGGAGGACAACGTTTCCAGACTCCTCCAAAAAACACCCCAAAGATCTGGTGACTGTGCAGGCCATGGGAGATGTTCAACTTCACTTTCATATTCATCCAACCAATCTTTCACCAGTCTTGCTGTGTGTATTGGTGCATTGTGATCCTGATACACAACACTGCCTTCAGGATACAACGTTTGAACCATTGGATGCACATAGTCCTCCCGAATGGTTCGGTCGTCCTTGGCAGTGATGCGCCCATCTAGCACAAGTATTAGGCCAAGGGAATGCCATGATATGGCAGCCCAAACCATCACTGATCCAACCCCATGCTTCACTTTGGCATGCAACAGTATGAGTGGTAGACTTCTTTGTGGCTTCTCCACACCGTAACTCTCCAGTAAAGGTGGACACATCATAGAACAATACATGCTTCATTGCACATTGTCCACAGCCCAAGATTTGCACCCCTTGCACCATTGAAACTGATGTTTGGCATTGGCACAGGTGACCAAAGGTTTGGCTATAGCAGCCCGGCCGTGTATATTGACCCTGTGGAGCTCCCGACAGACAGTTCTAGTGTAAACAGGATAGTTGAGGTGCACATTTAATTCTGCCGTGATTTGGGCAGCCATGGTTTTATGTTTTTTGGATACAATCCAGGTTAGCACCTGAACATCCATTTTAGACAGCTTCCTCTTGCATCCACATTTAATGCTGTTGGATGTGGTTTGTCCTTCTTGGTGGTATTCTGACATTACCCTGGATACCGTGACTCTTGATACAAAGCTCTATCACAAAGACTTGCTGTCTTGGTCACAGATGCACCAGCAAGATGTGCACCAACAATTTGTCCTCTTTTGAACTCTGGTATGTCACCCATAATGGTGTGTGCATTGCAATATTTTGAGCAAAACTGTGCTCTTACCTGCTAATTGAACCTTCACACTCTGCTCTTACTGGTGCAATGTGCAGTTTGAAGATTGACCACCAGGCTGCTCCAATTTAGCCATGAAACCTCCCACACTAAAATGACAGGTGTTTCAGTTTCATTGTCCAACCCCTGTATATCAATTGCATTCATCCAAAAATAGAACCCTGTGGGACTCCTCATGTATGCTAAATTGTAACCAACTAATTTATTGCACACTCTGTGTTACAGGAATAATAAGAATAATAAACCTACCTTTCAAAAGGTTAAACTCTGACTGCTAGATCCAAGCTTCTCAACTCTAGTCTTGCAGGGACACTGACCTGCACATTTTAGTGAATTCTCTGCTTTTACACACTCCCTGCAACTTTGAAAGGGCTTCTTAATTAGCTGATTAGTTGAGTCAGGTAAGCTGGGAGAAGGAAAAGTGCTGAAATTGGCAGGGAATGGTACCTCCAAAACAAGAGATGAGAAACACTTCAGATCTTAACTCCTGTATTGAGATACATAACATATCACTGGGTTCTTGTAAGTACTCCGTTCTAGTGTCCAGCAGTCCAAATGGGCTTTATTCCAGAACAGTTTGGTGATGTGCCAGGTTTACTTGATGTCTTAGAGCAGAAAAAATCTCCAAACTGTGCCCTATTTCCAGATGGTGTGAAATGCTACCACACATGAAGATAAAGTACTGCTGCACTGAAACTACCTGAAATTACCCATCTCATTAGCTCTTTTTTTCAAAACTGAGATCTTACAGATCCATGGCTCTTTAGGTTCATGCATAATTAATACTCAAGTGAAGATTCATCTCAGCCCCCTCCATACTTGCATGGTTTAACTGGTCAACATAGTGCCATCTCTAAGTCAGGCAGTGAGGATGTCAAGTGGATACTCTTTCAACCAAAATGTCATTATCTCTCCCACTTGTGTGCAGCAACAAGATGGCCATGAGTGCACATGCGCACACACACACACACACACACACACACACACACACACACACACACACACACACACACACACACACACACTCTCGCTCTCTCTCACACACACACACACACACTATATATATATATATATATATATATATATATATATATATATATATATATATATATATATATATACATATATATATATATATATATATATATATATATAGAGAGAGAGAGAGAGAGAGAGAGAGAGACAGAGAGACAGAGAGAGGGATAGAGTACAAGAGAGGGAGAGAGACATGATTATTTTGCAGAATTATAATTTGACTTCCAAAAGTGTAGGGTTATTAAACTGACATTCGACAATTCAAACACAGAGTGCTGTGCTTGTGCAAAGGTCAGACTAACATAAGAACAGATTTGCAATTTAGATTGTGTTAAAAGGCTGCCAACTCCCCTGATCCAGATTTTTATTTCATTAGCTGCAGTGCTGAGGCTGTAGGCCTATATGCAGCTCGCATTCCACTCTCTGATTAGGTGATGAAAAGGAGTGGACTACTACTTCTGTCTCCTCTCACAATTCAGAAACACACAAAGACACACAATCATGAATGTGCTCACATACCTACGGCCACAATGATGCATTTTGGTGCTGTCAGACAAAAACTCACCAATTTTGCAATTTCTCAAATAATCTGACAATTGTTTATACAGGTATTGTGTCAAATTTCATTGATGAATATACCTATAGAAATGAGAGTAATGAGAAAAAAAAGTTTGTTTTTTTATGTATATTAATATAAATTACATTTATAAAAAAGAATCTTTAATGTCAATTGATTTTTGTATGAAATTGTAATATAATAAGTGCTGTATGGCAGATATAGTACATGGTTTTATGTTACAAAAAAACATTCCATTATATTTCCTAAAAGCAACTGAATTCTGACATAACAACAATAAAAATAATAATGTATTTTTCACTCCACACTAAGCATTTACTGTTCTTTCCCTTATCTAGCACCTCTAAATATATTCTCTTAAATAGCTATGAATGCCCTTAAATGAACCCATAAAAGCATGCAGATATGGCAGCCTCAGTGTGGGCTTGAAAGGAGTGGAAACTGATTGGCTCAGGCCAGTACAGTGCTGTAGTAGTATCTGAACATGCTCGACTGGCGAAACTGAATGCACACCTCATGATTAGCACTGCTGCGCATTCACCACTCGGGCATTCCTGCGTAATTAACAGAGAAAAAAGGAAAAAAGGAGGCTGTACTGGAAATTTAAGAAGCCATATTTTGAACATTTTGAGGTCCTTCAAACAGATTTGATTGAACAGTAAAAAACATTTGACTCGTGTTACTAACAGTCAGCATGCTGGTCCAGTAAATCATGGCAGTATTACTGCCAGAAAACTGGAGCTGACTGAGGCTCTGTACCTTCAGAGGGCACAGAGTCCTGCACAGGGAGGAACAGAGATTAATAAATCTGTGTCAGACTCAAAAGTGAACTTGCAAAGTCAGGCATGTTGTTTTGTAATGTGTCAACCTTGTGCCTTTCATTCTGTCCTGATGTCAATCAATATCATTCTCACAGAAAACATCTGTAAAGAACAAACATTCTGCACTAAAGGTTCACAAGGGGCAGGTCAGGAAATATAAACACAAACATGTCATTCACAGTCTCTCTCTCTCTCTCTCTCTCTCTCTCTCTCTCTCTCTCTCTCTCTCACACACCTTTACACAGATGGAAGACTATGCATCCACACTTGTCCGTCTTTACTCACAGTCAGCTTTTCCAAATTGAAGGTGGTTAACCCTTATTCGTAGGCATAACAAAGCTAACAATAAGTTGCTCTGAAAACTGATCATTAAAATTATTCACAGTGCTTCAATTTTTGCACATTTTGTTACACCCTTTTTTCAAAATTGATTAAATTATTTTTTTCCCTCACAATTTTACACATAATACCACACAACATCAGTGTGAAACGTTTGTTTGAAATCTTTGCAAAAACAAATGTGTACATAAAACATGTACAGGAGTATGCACAGCCTTTGCTCAGTACTTTGTTGAAGCACCTTTGGCAGCAATTACAGCCTAAAGAGTATGATGCTACAAGCTTGGCACACCAGTTTCTCCCATTCTTCTTTGCAGAACATCTAAGTTGGATGAGGCGCACCGGTGCACAGCCATTTTTAGATGGCTCCAGAGATGTTCAATCGGGTTCAAGTCTGGGCTCTGGCTGCACCACTCAAGGACATTCATGGAGTTGTCCTTTGTTATCTTGGCTGTGTGCTTAGGGTTGTTGTCCTGTTGGAAAATAAACCTTTATCTCACTCTGAGGTCCAGAGTACTCTGGAGCAGGTTATAATCAAGTATGTCTCTGTACATCACTGCAATCATCTTTCCCTCAACCCTGACTAGTATCCCAGTTGCTGCTGCAGAAAAACATCCCTAACGCATGATGCTGCCACTGTATATTAGTGATGGGTGATATATCGATATTTATATCAATATCGGGATATAAACAAAGTGGGACATGGACTGAGGTGATATAAAATTTATGTCATTTTTAAATAACATTCTGTTTCAATCTTGCAGATTGTATTTTCTGCTCCCTCACTCTAGTCTGCTCCCAGTTCTCTGCTCCCCTCTGCCCCCATTCACACTCTCACACAAACCTTGTAGGGGGCATAAGACTTAATGTAAAAAATGTTCAAAAAAGATGAAAGAAGGATTTCATGAGGTGTCCTAATTTTTCCACATCGTATGATGAGTGTGAGAATGCGAGTATGGGAGCACAGTAGACGAGCTGAGAACAGAAGGTGCAGAAAAAATGTTTTCCACAGGATTGAAACAGAAAGTTATTTTAAAAACATTAAAACTTAAAAAACAGTATGGCCTCAACCCTTTAGGCACTTTTTACACAAGTAAGTAAAATGTATTTCTATAGCACATTTAAAACAACTAGAGTTGCAACAAAGTGCTTTACAAGAAGACCTGAAAATATGTAACAAATACTTAATGCACCATAGATTAAAATATTACATCATCCTCAATTCTGTGCAAAATCTAACCGATACAAGTATGCTCTGAGCTTTGACTTAAATATCAGTATAGTAGGAGCACATCACATCTCAAGAGGAAGGCTGTTCCAAAGCATTGGGGCTGCCACTGAGAGAGCTCGGTCAACGTTTAGTTTCTTCATGTTTCTGGGAACCCTCAGAATAAGCTGGTCAGCAGATCTCGGGGGAGGTGAAGGTGAGTGTAATTTGAACGTTCAGCTATGCAGATGGGAGCTAGCCCATTCAGGAGTTTCAAAACCCACAGTAAAACTTTTAAATGAATTCTGAACTGGACTGGAAGCCAGTGTAGAGCTGCTGGTACTGGTGTAATGTAATCATACATTTTTATACCAGTAAGCATTCGAGCTGCGGCATTTTGAACCAACTGTTACTGTGACAGTGAGGACTGAAGCCAAGAAGCAGTGAGTTACGGCAGTCCAGCTGAGATGAAATAAAAGCATGCATCACCATTTCTAGATCCTTTTCCAACAAGAATGCCTTAATCTTGTGGATATTTATCAGGTGTTGTTTTTTACCACAGAGGAGACATGTCCGTCAAACTTGAGGTCCCCCATCAAAGATCACTTATGGATTGATATAGGGATGCAAGGTGGCCTAGATTTCTAAGGTGACCACTAGACAAAGAGGTTAACCTCCGATTTACTCTCATTTATAAAAGTTTGTAAAACTTGTAAAAGTTGTAGGAAGCTACCTGCCATCCAGGTGTTAATGTCCACAAGACATTCATTAAGTCTTTCTAATGCAGAATCGTCCCCGTACCTCATGGGCAGATACAGTTGTAAGTCATCTGCAGAGCAGTGAAATGAGATGTCATTGAATCAGACTGATCCTTGAGGGACCCCAAATCCAACAGGCGAGGTATGAAAGAACACAGCACCACTATTCACAGAGAATATTCTATCTGTGATATAAAAGGCAAACCAATCCAGTGCAGAGCCCCTAATTCCAGCACAGAATTCCAGACTTTTGATTAGCAGCTGATGATCCACACTTAGATCTAATAAAAGCAGAATGGCACCCTCACCTGAATCAGCAGTGATTAAGAATTCCTTTAGCACCCTGAGCAGTTACGGTTCAGTACTATGACCAGCCGGAAAACCTGACTGAAATGTCTCAAATGTCTCAGTGTCAACAAAGTTGAATTGATTCAAGAAAACTAGTTTTTAACTGTAACAACTGACGTGGTTTCTCTTAGTTATACAAATTTGATATGTTTACAAATTTCATGTAAATGGGAGAAAACTAATAAAAGTGATGACAATTGCTTAGAGTTAGTATTTATATGTAATTATACTTTCACAAATGGGGATTTAGTGCAATGCAGTATTAGAAATATTACAATCCTTGTGCTCAGTTTTTGATCGTATTTGTTTCACTACTTTTGGTTTTGACTGCTTAATTGGAAATATTCATTTTATGGTGTAAAACCTGGCCAGAGGATGCTGGAGTGGACAAAACCTATAATCAATTGGAAGTTTTGCCATTTCATTGAAATAATTCACTCAAGAGGAAGAAGCTGTGTATTATTTCAATAGTATTTAACATCTACATTTTTTAAATTTCACATTATCGTCATCCTAATAGACTGACAGCAATTAACATGCTCTTTAGTTTATGTAAGATCTTATTTCCCATTACGAGCCATCATTATTGATCAGGTAACAGGCTTCCTACTAGTTCCCAGAACTGAGAAAGCTTCAACAGAGGTTAAGCCTTTTCTTACAAAGCACTCTACTCTGGAATAACCTTCCAGATAATGTTTGGGGCTCAGATAAAGACTCAAATCTAGGCTAAATTCTTAATTTGTTCAGAATCAGAATCAGATTTACTTTATTAATCCCAAAGGGAACCTATCTATATAAAAAATAAAAATAGAATTGAAAATAAATAAATTAATTAATTAAATAATTAATTAATTAATTATTATTATTATTATTATTATTATTATTATTATTATTATTATTATTATTATTATTATTATTATTAATAATAATAATAATAATAACAGAGTAATACAAAGAATAAGCAGAATAAACACTTTGGATCAACAGAATAAACTCTTTGGAAATAAATACATTTTTGAAAAACTTATGGAAAAAGAAAAAAAAAAAGAGTGGCACATCCAGAGTAATTGCACTGTAAAATTAACAAAGTGAACCATAATGGTTTGTAGTGGTCACATATTAAGGGAGGAGTTATAGAGTTTGATGGCCACAGGTAGGAATGACCCGTGGCATTCTGTAGTGCACTTTGGTGGGATGAGTCTTGCACTGAGAGTGCTCCTGTGTCTCATCACTGTTTGGCAGAGTGGGTGGGAGTCATAGTCCATAATGGCCTGCAGTTTAGACAGCATCCTCTTCTCCAATACTGCCCTCAGAGAGTCCTGCTCAACTCCCACAACATTATCATCTTTATGGATCAGTTTGTTAAGTCTGCTGGCATCTGCCACCCTTCAGTGTAGTGTTTGGTAATTAATGTCTTAAAGGGGTTCATGGACATGGAGAATTATGGTACACTGGGATGTTGGTGCTGTCTTTCAACCACTTCATACGACCACTCAGGTTTGAGACAGTAGAGCAGCTGGATGCCATGCTTCATGCTTCCATGTTTATGTTACCTTCTGGTTCTCTTCTTTCAGACAGGCTGTCATTCAGATTTACTGAAGCCACTTGCCAAGCTCTGGTAATGTTTACATTCTCTGTTCTCCATAAATCTAACTCTAACCTAATTACATATCTCTACTTTTCTGAATTAATGATGGCCCATAGGCCCAGGCTGATGGAAGGCTAACCTTGAGCTCCCCTGCCACTTCTTTAGAGGCTGACCTCAGACTGTCCTGCCACGCCTTCAAAGGCTGAGCTCAGGCTCCCTTGCTACTCCATCTGAGAAGGACCTCAACCTTCCCTGCCATCCCTTCACACTGGCTGCCCACCTTCCAACTACTGGACTTGGACAAGTTTCCAACCGACTATGTAGAAATTGGCATGAACCCTAATTAATTGCAACTGTTACTATTAAGACCACCATCAAACTATCATCATCACTCAGTACACTTGAGCATTGCAACAGACCTGAGGTGGTCCAGTTCTCCTTATCAATGATGTATGAGTAGTTTGACCAGTGGACGATGGGTCCCTGCTTGTGAGCCTGGTTCCTCTCATGGCTTCTTCCTCCAGCTGTTAGGGAGTTTTTCTTCTGCTTCCTAAATGCCCTCTTACTTGTTAGGGCCTTCATCAGCTGAATCAGGGGATGTTTGTGATGAAACAATGAACCTTTCAGCTACCCAGCACTCTGTCTGCACATCCATTCAGTCAGTGCACTATTCAGTGTTCACCTTATTTGGCCACCTCCACGTTCCAAAGATTGCTAACTCCCCTTTTGTGTAGAACCTGTGCCTATGGTTGAAGGAGCTTAATTTAAAACATCCATTCAAATGTCTGTCCATCATCATTTCACATTTTGTAAGCAAAACCAACACCAACATGCTTACCCCGAGAAAAGGCTTGTGTTATAAACTGCCAGTGACACAAATGCATCAGATGCTACGATCTAAACAGCTTTAAAGCAACCCAACTGGTCCATTTCCCTGAACCTTTGTAACCATACAGACGTTTGGGTGGATGGTTTATGTACTTACATATTTTTTTCCTTTTTCTTTACTTTTTTAACCCCTTGTGTGTGTGCACACGGGGGAAATAATCCTCCGCATTACATACATACACACATACACACTAGTGAATTCACACACCAGGGGGCAGTGAGCACATGTGCCCGGAGCGGTGGGCAGCCCTATCCTCAGAGCCCGGGGAGCAGCTGGGGAGATCAGTGTCTTGCTCAAGGGCACTTCAGTCAGTTCGGTTCAGTCAGACCGGTTCGAATCCTTGTCACAGTCACAAGCAGTCACAAGCAATCACAAGGCTGGTTCCCAAACCACCAGGCCATGGCTGCTCCTTTAAATCAATGCACTGTGCTACAAAGCTGAGCACTTTAGCCAGATGAGCTAACACATCACCTTTTTATCCTTATTTAACTCCTTCAGCAACAGACGCATGCCTTTGGAAGAAGATGCGTTACATGGTGCCCCACAATGTTCCAATATTTTTGTTGAGCTAGTAAGTGTGCTCTTTCTATTATTGTGATTACCCTCTAACTTAGCATAATATACTGCTAATTTTCTCTGTTTATTATTGCTGCAGTTGTTCTACACCGGATATCCTACGCAAAGTAAACAAAGATGGCCCCTGCTTGTTGGCAATTACTAGCTCAACAAAAATATTGGAACATTGTGGGGCACCATGTAACGTATCATGCACAGTTTCTCTGAGACAAAATTGAGGAGAGAGCACATGTCGATGTACATTTAACCTATCCATGGCAGTGAACACACTCACCCTAGTGCTTAGGGGTAGTAAGCACACACACACACAGTGGCAGCAAGCCACCTAAGCACCCAGACAATTAGGTGTTAGGTTAGACACCTCAGCTGTGAATACTGAGGGAGACGGCCCTGTCCCCAATGTTCTCCTGTCACCTTTAGGCAATGACTACCCCCCAAAAGAGTTGCAATTTGGTTCTGTACAACTGACGTACTGCACTCTAGGCTAAAATGGTTCTACCTAGTACTGAAAAATGGTTCTCTGACCCATTTGTTTAGGCATCTACCAGTCTGAAGAACCCTTTAAATAGGCAAGTAAATACTCAAGTATCTGAGTCTGCCAAAAGACTGAAATCAAAGTAAGTGTGCTGTGAATAATGTGACGAATGCTTTCACCTTTTTTGTGACATTATTTCAGTGGAGATGCAAGTCTATAAACACATCTGACAGACTCCTGGTCAGAAACAGGGTGATCTATGTATTATTCATTATTCTTGCCTACAAGCCAATGTTCCATTCAGCAGGTACTTTTCAAGGATGCAGGAAAAACAATAATGCAGCTGTTTTTCCCAGAAGAGGAGTGTGTGTATCTTAATGGGTGTCCTAACATGGACATGCTGCACAGTGTTATGTGATGCCACCGTTACTATAGGACAAAACTAACACCCAAGGCCAAACAATGAATGGATGGCCTTCCGGGGATTAGGCAAGAAAATCAGTGTTAAGCTATTAACGTTATTGAAATTCCACAAAACACTGTGCCATAACACACACACACACACACACACACACACACACACACACACACACACACACACAATAACATCCATGTCTGCATGTTTGGGCCATTCTAGCCCCCTTCAACGAAAAAGCCCTGAGTGCTCCTGCCTCCCCTCACTGACCACACAGCTGCTGTCCTGTGGTGTGATGCTTCCATTCCTTCTTACTCATCCAGGACAAAAACACACACTTCTCACATTCACATTCACACACTGGCATTCCTGTAGGATCTGATGATGCATTAAAAGGGGACAACCCTTAAGGGGTATATAAACAGTTTATCTGAGACAGCACTGAGGGAAGAGCATCTACTTTATATCCATTGCACAGCATGTAGCCTCCATATTTAGCTCATACATCACAGTGAATACATACACTCACCCTATAGTGTTCAAGGGTAGTAAGCACCCATACAGTGGCATGAGGCCACCTCAGCACCAAGGGGGCAATTAGGGGTTAGGTTAGACACCTCAGCTGTGAGCGCTAAGGGAGAAGGCCCTGTTCCCCAAAATCCTGCCAGTCCAGGGGATGAAATGTATGACCTTTAAGTCCCAGGCCTAATTAGGTTCTGTAAATCTAACAAACCACACTGTAAGCCAAAATGGTTGTACATAGTCCTGGAAAATTTCCCCCGCTGATGTCCTGGTGTGATGCTTCCAAAACCCCACACTTCTCAAGCTTCACCTAGACATGGGCATCTCTGCAGTTCTGGATGTTGCGATAAAAGGGGGAAACCTTCCTCCCCCTCACCACTTACTACCCACGGATGGAGTCTGAAGCAGCTGGACGCTGGACCTTCATTCATCATCCAGCAGAATCTCAGCAGCAGAGCTGGACATTCATCTTCAGGCCCTGATCCACAAGTGCGCACTCATTCTCTCTCGTTCTCTCTCTCTCTCTCTCCCAAATCAGCAGCCTCTTTATCTTATCCAAGTTAAAGCCATTGCCCGCTTACACACACACACACACACACACACACACACACACACACACACACACACACACATCCCCCCAACTGTCACCCACACACTCAACCCGACCCCAATTCAGCAACACCTACCGTGCACTGGTCCATGCAGGTCCGCACCGAGTATGCATCCGTTTCGTATTTCCGCACCAGCAGCTCGAACTCCTCGTACGCCTCGCGTGCCAGCTGGTCCAGTTGCTGGTACGCGCGCACGCAGTCCACGCAGCCTTCCGCGCCGCCCTCGTCGCCGCCGTCGCTGACCGCCACCATGGCGAGGCCGCAGCTACTGGCGTTGAGCGGCGCGCGCAGGCCGTGGAACAGATCCAGCAGGGAGTAGGAGTCGCAGAAGGCCAGGTACAGGTCGCTGAGGTTCCACTCGGCGCCGGACAGACCCGAGCAAACGGCGGCCGCCGAGTCCTCCTCCGCCGCGAAGCAGCGCTTGGACACGCTGTCCGGGCGGCACGAGGCCAGCGGCCGCACCGGCTGGCTCGAGGCGCTCGCGGAGAGCAGCGCGGCCTCGGCGCGCAGCCACAGGCGGTCAGAGAGCAGCACGGCGAGGAAGAGGAGGAGGCAGGCGAGGGACAGTCGCCATCCGTGGGCCCTTTCCGAGGCGCTGAGCGAGGGCTCAGTCGGGTGCTCGCGGGGCGCGCGCCACCACCACCACGTTTTCAAGCCGTCATCATCATCATCATC
>CM067509.1:10233634-10386134 GCA_034509495.1 Acestrorhynchus altus | reverse complement strand
TGATCCTGAGTTATGAAGCTTAAAAAAAGCATCTAACTGCTCAGGTTCTAAGAGTTAAAAGAGTACAAAGCTTGATTCTGGGGCTGTACCCTTTAAAGGTACAATAAAGTAACTTTCAGGGAAAATCCTTTTCTCTACTCATGTATTTGAGATATTGGTTGAAGTACTGTTATGTCCCAAAAGTACAATATTTGAGTGCATATTTTTGGAAGTACACATTTATAGCCTCTAAATCTGTATTTTAGTAAGTAATTATGCTCATTTGGCCAACTCTGTTACGCACACACAGGAATTAGACCTCCACATTTTACCCATCCACACACAGTGATACACACATACACACTCGTGAATTCACACACCAGGGGGCAGTGAGCACACATACCCAGAGCAGTGGGCAGCCCTATCCTCAGCACCAGGGGAGTTCAGTGCCGTGCTCAAAGGCACTTCAGTCATGTCCTGCCAGTTCAAACCAGCGACTTTCCAGTCACAAGGTCTAGGCTATGGCAGCTTTTAGTGTGTAGTATGCAGGTTAAGTAAAGTGATGCTTGTGCAGTGCAGCCGTATGCACCGATCAAACATAACAGTATGACCTTGTCTTTGTTTCTACAGTCACTGTCCATTTTATCAGCTCATCTTACCATACAGTACTTTGTAGTTCTATAATTACAGACCGTAGTCCTTCTATTTCTTTGCATACCTATTTGCCTTCTTTCATCATGTGGTCAGGACCACCACAGAGTAAATATTATGTATCAGACATAGTTGTCCTGCTGGGGTGTTTAAACGCAGCCCTGCTGTGTGTAATCCACTCATACCAGCACAACACACACTAACACACCACCACCATGTCAGTGTCACTGCTGGGCTGAGAATGACTGACCACCCATATAATACTTGCTCTGTGGTGACCACAAATCAAGGCTACAAAGTGTGCAGAGAAACACATGGACTACTGTCTGAACTACAAAGAGCTCCTGTATGGTTGGTGGGGCTGATACAATAGGTAGTGAGTGTAGGTACAAGGAGTTGGTCATAATGGTATGGCCGATCCTGATGTATGAAGTATAATTTAAACTTAAAGCCACAGAGAGCCACAAAATAAAGGCTCAATATGGACACACAACATACATTTTGATCATTTTCATTAAATTGCCCATGGTGAGTTACTCATTAAAAATGAATAACTAATGCTATAGTATAAAATTTAAAATAGAATATAAAATAAAATATAATCATTAAGTATAATGGGTGGCATAGTGGTGCCGTCGTTAGCGTGTGTGTCACACAACTCCAGGTGCCTAGAATTCAGGGCTCAAGCCCTGTTCTGGTCACTGTCCTCGGGGTACTCTGGTTTTCTCCTGTCTTCTAAAAATGCACTTGGTAGAAGAATTGGCACTCTGTTCAGGGGACATTCTTGCCTTGCACCCAATGATTCTGGGTGGGCTCCAGACCCACCACGTCCCTGAACAGAACAAAGTCAATAAGAAGAATGCATGAATGAAATATAATGTTTTGAGGCACATGATCATATATCAGATAAACACTGTTCTTCTCCCCTAAACCTCACATGCATGTGTGCACTGTGGCTTTGTGGTGTGGATAATGGTGATTCCAGACTGGAAGCAGGGAATGGTCTTAGGAGGATTTCTTGTTTTGTTTTTTGAGGTGCATGATTCAGAATTTTTGCAGATTTTCCCCAGAGTAATGAATTTAGTGCAAATGTTTCCTTCCTTCAGGAAATGCCTTTTTTTTACTCATTATTCCTGTTCTTGAATGTGTTAAACACATATGAATCAGAATATTTGTCCTATGTCCTTCATTTACTAATTAGATGTTTTTGTGTCACCATTAAATAATAATTTCTAGACAAACACTTGTGTTATGCTTGTAAACCATGAAATGTCTAATCTAAGTATTTGTCAAAGCCAAAATATTTAAAAAATAGTTTGTTGTTTTCACTTCAAAACAAGTTGTATGAGCCTAGGTCAATTAGGTCCACAGGACACAAATAGCAAAGGGACGTTTAAAAATATAAGAAGTTGATTAAAGATCTATCACAACTTTAATTTTTGACTGGGAATAAAAAAAAACATCAAGTGAACAGAATAGGAGGGTTAAAGAAGGTAAGAGCCTTTATTGCCATTATATTTGTACAATGAAATTCTTCTCTTATCACAACTTAGGGTTCTAGGGTTAGCCTTGCCATGGTACCCCTGGAGCAAAGAGGATTATACTCAGCTTTGTAGGAATTGAATACACAACCCTGTGATCAATAACTCCTACCACCCAGCCACCACTGCTACATGAATCATGTTCATGTCTATCATAAAGAAGATAAACCATATAGAGCAACATTATGTGGTCATTTTACACTTTAATGATGGTACACTAACCTGTACATAGGGAGAATGGCATCTCTGTCAAGCCTGAACATGGCTACTGCAGTATGCTCTGTTGTGAGCTTGCAGTTTCAGTTTGTATTTACATCAGTGAATTATGATGTGTAACTATAAGAAGAACCTAACTTTCATACACTGATACATTAACCATGCTGAGCAGTATTATGTGGACAATATTTATTGAGCTACACATTTAGTGTCTCTCAGTATGGTGTTGGTATAATGCAACACATCAGCCATTTGAAAATGGAGTTGTAGAGGTTTCTAATGGTGGCCTGCAATAAATCCATCCCATGCAGTTTTAATACTCTCTCTTAGCTCCTATAGATATTGCAGTAGGGGTGGAGTGTTGATAGCGGGGTTAGGTCTGCTGATGTGATTGGCCGTGTCATAGTATCTGTGTCTTCAACAGCAGCAGTTCGTGGACAAGTGTTGTCCTGTAGGAATACCACACCAGAGTGTGCATTAAGAAAGGTAGGGTCACTGGCTGCAGGAGCTCATTAACATAACATTGAGTTCTAAATGTGCCTGTAATGAAGACCAAAGGTGATCTGGCATCAAACGAAATGGGACCCACATCATGACACAAGGCCTTCTGAATGTGGGATTTGTGACAAAAATCTGTTGATCTTCGAGCTGACCATGGTGCCTCCACACATGGATTTGTTGGTCATCTCCACCAAGACAAAAGATGGACTCCTCACTGAAGTTGACCCACTGCCAATCTGAGTGACTCCTTGACAGTCTGGCACAACACCATTGCAATGTCTGGGTGTATTCATTCATTCATTCATTCATCCATTCATTCATTCATTCATTCATTCATTCATTCATTCATTCATTCATTTAATTTTGACAATATGGATATTAAACAAAATAATAATTTTAGCAGATTATTTCCAAGCCTTTAATGTCAGAAACACAGCTGGTTGGATCTTAATCAAATCTAGACATAGTGATCACATCAAACCAGTGGTAGCCTCTCTCAGCTGGCTGCCAGCAGAATTTAGAATTGATGATTTGGTTTTTATTGATAAGGTTTTACATAATGAACCTGAATGCAGTTGTGAACTATTTCCCATGCAAGTGTTAAGACCCTCTAATTAGGATTTTTTTTGTTGTTCCTAGAACTATTTTGAAGTGAAAGGAAGACTATGCTTTGACTGTATGTGCTCCTAAACTATAGAACAGTTTTCCCCTCAGTATTAGACTGTATGAGTCTGTTCTTAAAAATCCACTTTTATTCTTTAGGTTTTGAGTTGAGTTTAAGGATTTTAACTTAGAAAAGTGCAATATAAGTAAAAAAAATTACTTACTATGAAGGTCAGGCATAAAAGAGCGCAAAAAATGCATGGAAGTAGAACGCATTCCTGCTCAGATCAGCTTTAGTGCTCTCGTCTAATATTTTATGCACTAATTCTTATTTAATTTTTTAAATCAGTCAAGATAGCACACTTTAACTATTCTCCCCTCATGTTCAACCAAATCCCAAGTGAAAGCAGAGGGTAATGAACATTTGAGCAGTTGTTAACTGAGACTCTTCATTTTGACGATGCTTATAGATGAATCATGAGAAGGGGTCTCTCAAGTTCTCTAATCAATGAGAGAATCCAATGTCAGCTCGTGTCCAGTGGACAGTAAAATTTAATGATATAACAGCTCAATAAATGTGCTTCAAGCAAACACACTGAAGGAACAGGGATTTCACCACCACCATCAGTCAGAAGATAATTATATCAATTTCATATCACTCTGTTAGCAAGATTGATTTCAAAAATAGATGTTTGTAGATATTTATTTCTACATTTGAAGACTGTGAATAAACCATATGGTCCATGTTTCAAATGTACGTGCATGCACACATGGGAGGTGTGGGGGAGGGGCCGCCCATCTGTCACCACTGTCACATTATACACAGCATGTTCACTGTAAACTTTAATAAGGAGAAATCAATTTAAAGATTCCAAAGAACCCTAGTCTTCGGCAGCAATGAAAAAATAGGCGCCCTCGGTTTCACCTCTTACTGTCATAGCAACAAACATTTACTGAGTATCTCACAAGGTTTAAGATTTATCTCTTGCCTTTGGTTGTTGTTATTGGGGTTTTTTATGAATTTGAATGGTTCCATTTTTTCCTTGTTGCAGCCCAGTTAGATGTAACATGAGGCTGAAACCTTATGCATATTTTGTGGGGCTGCTACCCATTACTGAGCTGGATTTATGCCCAGATAAAAATAGTGCAAGGTCAGCATCACTGCATCATTACACATAGCTGGAGCTTGTTTGTTTTATATAATTAGATGTTTTACATTCTCCTTTGATTTGTGTGGCATATGAGATTCTGACTTAGTAAAGGAAATACCACTGAACAAACCCTATGTATGTAAACCCTTTGTATGTCTGTGTTTCCTCCTGAACAAATTTACTTCTTTCCTTTTTCCTTTTCTTAAAATTTGGATTCAAGCAGGTCTAGAGTGGGAATTTGTGGGGGTTTGCTAATTAAATGTGCTCTGACTCTCAGGGTCCCTTTACTGCCTCTGGGGCTTGTGCTAAATGAATGAGCAGATCATTGAGTAGATAAATGAATGCAAGATAGCCAGGGACAGGAGGCAGGCTCTGACTCACTTACCTCAACCACGGAAGTGATGCCTCATATGGCTGGTGCTTCTCTAAGGGCCGTTATCCTTAATTATACAAAGTGAAATCATTAGTCAGGTCTACATTAATTCAAAAATATTCTGTTCTACTGATTTGTTACTTCTGTAGGTGATTCAGACATGTTAGCAAAGCAATGTACAAAGATTTATTGTTTAATGTACACTCCATTTAATCCCGTTCTTTGAAACCTAAGCTGTATTGAGATGTAGATGGTAATAGCACTGGTGCTGTCCGTGGTTCTGATTACAGAACATTCACGTGTTGCTATGGTACCAAATTGGGTGCTCAGTCAGAGGTTGCTTTATAGTAGGAATGTGGAATGATTTGGAGGAGGAAGTAGAAGAAGAAGGATGAATGAATTCTCTGAAATGAATTCTCCTCAGTCAATTCAGGTAATTGGTCCATTTATCTTAAAAATGTGATACAATGTAAAGAACCATCAGATTAAAATAATATCAATTGTGTGTGTGTGTGTGTGTGTGTGTGTGTGTGTGTGTGTGTGTGTGTGCTGTTGTGTGTGCTCTCATGGAGGGAGAATGTCACCATTCCTTGTTTGTGCAAGGCTGATTCTGCTGTACAATGCTGCAGCAGTTGGAGTGTGAGCATTTAGATGGAGCGTGTGAAAGCTGCAAGCCCTGCTGATTCTCCCTCACACTCTGTGGGAGAGGGCCAAAGTGTGACCTGTTAGCTTTTCAATTCCATCATGCTCCTCTCTGTTTCTCTACACAAAGCCCCCTGTGATTTAGATCACAGGTACACAGACACTTGTGGCTCTGACCTTGTGGAGCACAAGGCAAAGAATAACGCACAGAGGACCACATGAACAGCTCACTTATTAGCAGTCTATCAGATTTTTACCTAAACAGATAGCTTTAATTTACATTTTTATTTATAAAATAGAATGTAAATCAATCAAGTTCATTCACTGATTTATTTCATTTTGAAACATCTATACATTGTTTGTGTTGACCACAATGATATGTAGTGCCTTGGTAGAGAAATTATAAACCTGCAAACTGAAACGTAGAATTCAGCTCATAATGACGGGCTGTTTAATGAATAGCGGAGTGTATTCACCATCCAGTAATTTTGGAAATGAGAAAACTACCTGTGTTAAATGTTTAACATCATTAGCTGGAGCTGACCATAATTACATACATTTATCTGAAGGAGATTTGCCCAGAGGTTTGCTTGTCAGCTCATTAAATGAGGAAGGTTTATGTACTCAATTAGTTGAGAATTTAGGTATATTGCCAATTTTGCATCTAATTTCTGCCTCTTTGAGTGTAATAAGTTGTGTAGTTGTGTATTCTTTGGCAGCATGGTATGTTTTTTGCCCACATTGATACATGTTGCTTACTGGATTCCACCATGTTCTTCTTCATTTTCTTCATTTTGTTTATTAACGGAAATGCTGTCCAACACCAACAGACCTTTGTGTGGTTATTAAGTAATTTCCCATTAATTACTGAATAAAATAATTTAACAAATGCAATTGATGACTTAGATTAACTCAACTAAAGGCATCCAAGATTCATCATTTTTGGCCCTGTAGAATCTTAACACCACCAAAACAGAACCTTGCCAGCAGTGTGATGTAGGCTACAAGGTCTCAACCTTCAGTAAATTATGCCACAATCAGGAGAAATTCTGGAAGATACAAAGCCACATCTGAAATTCTGAGACTCCTGAGAGCAATAAGGAATATTCAAAATTCCATTCAAAACTATCCATAATTCCAAAAGAGCACAGAGAAAGTCCTCAAAGAACGACAGGCCCACATCACTTCAGTGTGGAAGATTCCATCTTGAGAAAGAGGCTTAAACAATGAATACATTAAAATAAAGTTCATAAGAGAGCTGCAAGGCTACTGTTGTAGTATTTTCTAGAAATAAGCATGAACTAACTGGCACCATACCTATCCCAGGTGGGCAAGAGGGGTATAAAGCCCCCAGTATTGAGCTGTAGGGCAGTGTGAATGCAAAAATGGTGCTCCATCCAGTATGTTTGGGATGAGTTGGGGGATGACAACATCCTGACCTAACTAATACTTGTGTCACTGAATGCAATCAATTCCTCACAATAATCAGAAATTTAGAAAGTCATTCCTGGATGGTAGAGCCAGAAACGTAAAATAAAAGCAGCATAATTTTTTATAAAAAAAATAAGTAGGTGTCCCAATACTTTTGTCCGATATATTCAGGAGGTTATACTGACCCTCTATTCTGTGTCACTGAAACTTTCCTCACATTCATTCATTTCTATTCTCTGCTGCTTGTCCATCCTGTGGACAGTACCTGCACTCAGACATTAGAAGGCTGTAAACTCTGGCTCCCCCTGTAGTCTAGGACATATGCCATCAGCTACTGTGTGTGCTCAAATGCCTCCATCTCCTTCCCACTCCATTACACACATTACATATAAACATTAACACACACACTCACGCATACGTGTGCATGTGCACGCACACACACACACACACACACACACACTCCCACGACACCTGAAAGGTAGCCAATCAACAACATATGTGTTTGTGGCAAACCAAAGCCAAAGAGGCGCCTCTTTAATTAGCAACCCGCTGTTAAGCTGGCAGTGCTATGAGAGAGGGAAAGTGGCGGTGCGCTCTAGTCTCCCGCTCCCCATTGCAGTCTGGAATCCCCTTTACTGAGTGGGAGCTGTCAGACATGACTCACACACACCTGCACACTCACTTCTCTCTAGCAATACTCTCTGTCAACTACTCAGCAGCTTGGTAGAGAGATAAAAGCTGCACTAATCTCTGTTGCAGAAGTTTCCAAAATGTGGTTAACCACGTTACTAGCTGCTCTCCATTCAAGTTCTAGACAAGATACAAAAGTTGTGAAAAATCAACCAACCATCCCTTTCCTCTGATATTTTCCACACACAGCTTACTTCATTTGATGCCAATAAGATCAGTACCAGTGAAAGACTGAATATGTAACATGTAAGATTAAACACTAATGTAAGTCAAGAACTGACACAGGAACTGACTAGTCACATTCTGAGCTCCAATAGCTGGGACTAGTGTCTTCTGAAAAGGCACATAGACATAGATATGACACAGGCTGTGAATAACAGTAGCAGCTTAATCTTCATTCAAGCTGTTGTAAAACAGTCCATCCACCCCTGAGAAACCAACACCGTTAAAAAGACGTTCTTTAAAAATAATAAGAATTGTAAAATAACTGAATCGCACACCTTGTGTCCACATGAGGAGCAGATACATGTTTCTAAAGCTCTGCCTACTGGTTATTTTAATTGGTTATTCTTTGAACAAGTTGTGTTCTGCCTCAGAGGCAGAGCTGCATTCAGAACTGTGTGTATAGTGATTTTGCACAGGAGATAAATGTCTGACAGTCTTGAGTTTGTTGTAATAGTCCAGGGTTAGTTGAATAATCTCTTCTGAGTTGTGGCTGTCCATGGTGCTGAATGTCCATTGAGCTGAGTTTCAAAGTGCTGGCCATGGTGCTGAACACAATCACATTTTGTTTTTCTCCTAGAACCCATCAGGTATTACAGGTTTCGTTCCTCCTGTGAATCATTGTAATTCATATCATTATCATTAACTTCATCACATTAGATGAAGTTTTCACATAGAAGTTTAGAATCTGCACATCAGATAAGAAAATTCTACAGACTATATTTTTATAGCAGGCTGTGAGGGGAGCTTTTTTATACAGTGTCAAACAATATCATGTATGTGTTTTATATTTATAGTATATAAAGCATTTAATCACAAAACATTATATTACTACATATGAATGATAACATAAAACTCACAATACACAAAAATGTTCCTCTAAAAAGGGTTGATAATGCAAACCAAATGCATGTGTGGGTAAAACTCCAAAACAGAAAAATGTTTTATATCATCATTTGTGAGAATTTGATTGCATACAGTGATAAGAGCAGCTTAATTCTGGAATTAGACATCATGTCAATAAACTCATGTTCATCTGCTCCAGAGAGTCCTGTTCTATTGTCACTACTTCTCCACAAGGAGTAGAAAAGCATTGTATGTGCATTTGCACATCTGTGTCAGCAATAGGTGCAACTTAAATTAGCTTAATACATTCATTAGAAGAGATGTATAATAATATTTGGACATATTGTGCATTCAGTTTCCTTTTCTATCTTGACTATGTACAAAAACATATACACATGCACACACAAACACAAAACAGACACATACACCCCCTCACAGAGTGGCACCTGCTTCACATAGGTGATGGCAGGTGTAGGCCTCCTCTCAGTGACGAACACAGTGTGCAGTAACCAGATCAGTGAGCCTTTGATATAGAGCCGACCTCCGGATGAGCTCTTCCCTGATCTATGGCTTCAGAGCTGCAACATGAAAGGATATAGGGCATGTTTGGGTGAGAGTGAGTTTGCACGTGGGCTTAAATGCACACTCATGCACCTGAACTCACGTGGGCTTAAATGCACACTCATGCACCTGAACTCACATGGGCTTAAATGCACACGCATGCACCTGAACTCACATGGGCTTAAATGCACACGCATGCACCTGAACTCACATAAACATCTTCCATGCACATGTATGAACACTTAGTGCAAACCAGATGGTACGAAGTTGCTGAAGTTTAGCCTTTGGAATGCTTATGCAGCTGCTGCATAAAGGCACCAGTCAAGCTACATTGACCTACACTGTTAAAAGTACAAGATCCTTGAGGAAATTTTGGAGGGTCTTCCATATGAAACTGGAGGAACTGGAACCTCTGGAGGAACCTCTAAAGGTGCTTTAAGAAACCTTTGTGGATCCTTTTATTAAAGGTTCATTGGAGCACCTTAAAAGGTTCTTCCAGAGTTTCTAACTGAAGAACCTCCAAATATTCATCAAGAAGCATTTCTTTGTGTACAAGTTTGATAATTGAGATTTTTTTTCAGGTGCTTTCTACCTCCTTTCTGAGCCCCTTTCAGTTCTTCTTCTTCATACTTTCTGTCCTCATCCTGAGCGTTTCCAATCTTGGGTGCTAACTTGATGAAGTTCCTCTAAACACATTATGTCACTGTTTCAGCCTGATGTTAACAGGTGGGAAATGTCCCTCAGTATTTCTAGGATTGGATCCTTTAAGACAACACCCCCCCATATGTAGGTGTCTGATTGGTTAGCTTTTGCAGGGCATGTCTGTTCTCTTAAACTCCCCGGCAGGCACAGGAAGCAGGATTTATAGGATATACTGTCATGATTCTTCAAGCACTGCTGCCCACATTCTTTTTTTGCTGCTAATTGGATGAGTGTCTTCCTGAAAGTTGAAGTCTTCTCATACATGGCGAGTATGTCCTGTACTTTATTCTGCTTTAGGGCTGCACTGAATTATAAATGCCTGCATAGGCTCAAAATGTCTCTTTAAAAATTGCTGAATTTAACATAAATATGGGATGTATGATAATTGTGGTGTAGAGAACTGTGTGATTTCATCTCGTAAGTATCCCTGCAAATAATTGCAGCATAGTGAACACATTCAGTGCAATAACAAAACCTTATATCTCCAGAATAGGGACATATGTCTGGGTGTGTTTTTTCTTCCTTCCTTACTTCATTTATTCTGCTATTGTTTTTCCAATGAATTTCCCTCTAAGGGATCAATAAAGTATATATCAATCAATCAATCAATCAATCAATCTATGAAAAGGAATAAAATTTTTATTTAAAAGCATGTGAAGGCTGTTCATTTTTCATTGTAAAGCTACTGATGTTCATGAGGTTTTTTAACATCAACACTGTTGCCTGGAGGAATATTATATTTGTGTGTGTGTGTGTGTGTGTGTGTGTGTGTGTGTGTGTGTGTGTGTGTGTGTGTGTGTGCACATATGTATCTCTTTCTGCATTTGCATTTTTTGTATATCTGCAAAGCAATGGAAGAATAGATACAGCTGTCTAGCACCCCCACCACACCACACCACACAATCACGTGCAATGAGTATGAGGATCCCCCCATCTGCCTGTTGTGTGCTGTGATTGGTTAGATCAATAAGGAGAGAAGACAGTGATGAAAGCTGCAGAATGAGGGAGCCAGAGCGTTTCCTCTCCACTCCAAGCCTTCATCCTCTCAGTATCTGTTTCACTGATGCAGCCTGACGATTTGGCCTAGATTCCTACAATCCAATCAGGACCTTCCACTTCCTGGCTTTGGCTTCAAATGGGGATTGCCTATAATGTTTACAGCTACTGCTGTTTAGCCATCTATCCATCTTCATACTTAAGCCCGGTTTTCGGACAAATTTTGAATATCTGGATATTTTTCAAAAACTGTGTTTTCTTTGTCCATCTGCAGTTTCATTTAGAAAATTCATTCTGTCCACATGTGAACAACTCTGAAACTTGGTCCCGATTCATACCTGCATCTTGTGTAAAAAGTACAGGTGTGAATGGCATATGATGCATCTTGAGGACACATATGATTCTTGTTTATTCTTGTTATCCTTGTATAATGTGGACATATGCATACTTGTAGTGGGAATGCTAAAGAATCTTGTACCAGTACACAACAGCAAAACCCTGCCCACAGGTCTTGGGTTAAAGGCCCTATCCTATATACTAGTGCCTCCAGTTGTTTGTGGTTTTTTTTGTTGTTGTTTTTTTTTTTTTGTTGTTGTTTTTTTGCTTAAAACTGGGATTTAATTAATTTAGAAATTATAGCTGTTTTCCAAGCTTGATTACTTGCTAATATTTCATGACACAGTGATCTTGTCATTTATCATATGTGTCTTATGTCAATATGTTACTCAAATCCAGAGATATAAAGCTTAGAATACTGGCATGCTACTGACTGCAAAATGCAGCTCTCCAGTAGTAAGAGTTAATGTGACTTGAAGACAGTAGCCTTGTTACCCTGCCTCTGCTTGTAGTCTAGCACTGGGTAGCTTTAACTACATGTGAATCCAATAGCTGTTTTGTCTTCTGAACATTCTGTCCTTTTTTCTCTCTCTCCCTCTCTCATACTTCTACAACAGTGGTGTCACAGTGATCCTAGCGGTGGATCAGGTCTCTGATTCCTCGCCAGATGGATGGAGTAGGTTACTGTCAGAGCTGCTGAGAGCCCTAGCATAAACAGCAGAAGGCTGAAGCTCCAGGGGCTCTGGGGCTGAGAGTGAGCCTCTGGGTCCCAGTTGAGAAGCCTGGATGCCAGCCCAGATCGCTTGCTCACCCCTGTCTCCTCAACTGGAGTTGGGAAGAGGTTCCTGCACAATGCTCAAAGCCTCAGTGCACTCTGGGCACGTGCACCTGCCAGGAGGAGAAAGGTATAGCATTCCGGGTAGAATTGGTAAATGCTAAGATAAAGCAGTGTTGGAAATATTACACTTGGCACAATAATCTATGCTTCACTTTTTTGTCATTTGCTGTTAAAGCTGTGCACAACATGTTCAATAAGGCACGAATACTGCTTCCTCTGTGTATACCTGTATGTATGATACTATCAATGTATTGAGAAATAAAACTGATCTAAACATAGAATAACATTCTCATTGTTAATAGTGAATTTATTTTAAAATATTTTCAGGTTCCAACTATACATGCATCTATATGTTAAAATTACAAAATTCATCAAGATTATAACAGCAAGTTATGGTAAGTTAACTGTACCCCTGATATATATTACTCAAGTAAGTACACTGAAATTATGAGAAGTAGGGACTGAAATATATCTTAAAAACAATGTCTTAAAAACATCTGTCCTAAATGATGTCCCTCACAAACACAACCAATAGAAATGCATTGCAAACATCAGACAACAATTCTTTATTAATCTTTCTTAATGCTTATAATGTCTATAATTTGAACACAGTTGATCTGTCAATTTTCACTTTTACTATAATTTTGTCATCTAGAATTTAATGATTCAAAATGGCATTACTGGATCACTATGGAATACTGCCTCTGCCTGAGGACCACCATAATGTGCTTCATGGCCCCATGGTGGTCCCTTGAATACAAGTTCAGAAAGAGCGTGCATACAATAAGCAGCCATCCATGTAAACCCACTAAAATCCAGATAAAGTAATAAACTGACTCTTTACACCAATCAGCTTATTGCTTGAGCAACCATTGACATCCTGATCCTGAATGACATCCTTATCGGCCCTAACTACTTAAACCATAACCTCCTCCTTATCTTCCAACTTTATTACAAATCATAAAAGCATAAAGGGCAGTATTGTGGTATAAATATGACAGGGGACAATAATACTGCTGAATGCATTCTGACTAACCTTTTCTGTTGACTGTCACAGAAAACACAATCTTTGATGAAACAAATATGTCTGCTACTGCTTCCAGAATAGACAAGAAACACACACACACACACACACACACACACACACACACACACACACACACACACACACACACACACACACACACACACACCACTGACTTGCGCATTGCCTCCATTGCGCATGCCTTTGAAGAACTGGGACCCCAGTCAAATTCTGCTTGGCATAGCAGCCAGGCTGTGTTGGGATTCACCCCTCATCCAATTAAGATGTATTGACGAGTATGAAAAGTGAGTAGATGCACATGTACCGCCCCAGGGCAATGGCTGGAAAGGGGCCAGAGAGTCTCCTCTCCAGAGGCAGATTGGCCATGGAAATGCTTTTGCCTTATGCTTGTCATTCATGAACAGAATTTCTGCTCCACTGATCTAATCATAAATGGAAAAGTCTTTTGGAATATACTAATT
Source organism: Acestrorhynchus altus (assembly GCA_034509495.1). NCBI lineage: Eukaryota > Metazoa > Chordata > Actinopteri > Characiformes > Acestrorhynchidae > Acestrorhynchus > Acestrorhynchus altus. The sequence continues at coordinate 10,372,349 of CM067509.1, read as the reverse complement.
CAACCATATATTTTTTGTACATGTTCACATATACACTTGTATATACATACAGTTCCATATACGGTATATATACGGTACATAACTTAATTTTGGGAGATGGTCCACGATCTCCCCCCTCAGCTCATATAAACCCTCACCTCCCATTGCATCATCACATCACTTCTCACCCTCCACCTCCCTGTCTCCACTCTCACTTCCTTTAATATCACGCCACAGGGGGGCTTCACGCATCTAGCCAGACATTGCTCTGAGCTCTCCTCTGCCTCTCCTTTCCAGTCTTCAGGACTGTGAGAAATAAAAAGGGTCTTCATTGGGAGCCAGTGGTGGTTATGTTTGGTATTCCTGGTATTCCTGATAATTAGAATTTCCTTAAACCCAGTGCACCCAAACCAACAAGATCCTCTCACTGCAACCTTCCAACTTTCTCTGCCAATACCCACAATTCTTTGCAAACATTTATTAATCTAATTAATGCAGATGCCAGTAGCAGCCAGTGAGAAGAACAGCCAGTGGTTTATGGGTTGTATGCAGTAATTCAACACAAGTGGAAATCACTGCACTTGAAAGCTGAGTGGTGACAGAATGCTCAGCTGCCTGCCCACATGGCCACAGCACACTGGGACTTTGTACAGTATCCTGCTGGGAGAAAATAAAACAACTGTCACATCCCCATGGTGCAATAGCTTTAACGGTCACTTACAGGCAACTGAGGAGCAAGGGTGACTCTACTAACAGAGTAACAGAACATTCTACCAGGAAGACCATACACGAGAACATGAGGAATGAATGTGTCTTATAGAGCCAGTCTCAAATAACATTTGCTAAGTCAGCAATTTAGTGACATCATTATGTCATTATGTTATTGATGAGAGATGTTTTTAATCATTTTCTAGCTACTATTTCTGCTGATGTACATTTTCTGTTAATAATAATACCTGATGCTTATGCTCTTACAGATTATACCTGTGATTTCTGTCAGAGATGTGCAAAGTTGCTGAGATAAAATATGTAGAGTTACCCAAACCTTTGGATATTATATGTCTTCAATTACTGGGTAAACCCCACCCATGCACATGGATAGCCTTTAGCCTTACCTGCTATTTAAATTATACATAAAAAGAGGGCAGCCAATCAGAGTTTATTTATACATATCAGCCTTAAAAACACAACTTTCTTAATTCTAAGTGATGAAATAGACGATGAAGTGATGAAGTGATGAACTGATGGATGGATGGATGGATGGATGGATGGATGGATGGATGGATGGATGAAATAGTTTGGTCTTACAGTATGACCACCTCCTTGTGGTCTTACAGTATGACCACCTGCTTGTGGTCTTACAGTATGAACACCTCCTTTCATCCTGTTCTTTAATGGTCAGGACCCACAGGATTGGTACAAGTGGATCACACTCAGCAGTGCTGCTGGACAGAGAATAGTCAACCAACCATAAATATCCAGTCAACAGCATCCTGTGGCCAGTATCCTGTGAGCACTGATGAAGGACTAGAGGAAGACCAACACAAATTGTTTAGAAACAGATAAGCTTATGTCTCTGACTTTATATCTCCAAGGTGGAACAGCTAGGTAGAGGTGTATAATAAAGTGGGTGCAGCACCCCAGCAGCACTTCTGATCCACTACTACTGATCCACTATTACCAGTGTAACACACACAAACACCAGTGTATTTGGGTATGTTGAAAGGATCTATATTAACTAACTAACTAACTAACTAACTAACTAACTAACTAACTAACTAACTAACTAACTAACCTACTGCTGACAATCACCCAAACAATACTTTCTCTATAATGGTCCTGTGGGGTCCTGACCATTGAAGAACACGGTGAAAGGAGGCTAATAAACTATTCAAACAGATGAACTACAGTCTGTAATTCTAGAACTACAGTGTGTTCCTGTATGGTAAGATAAAATGGCCAGTGATCAGTGTATTCCTTTGGGTCAAAATGTACATAGATCATTAATAAAAATGGTGAATAAGAAAATTGTTGAATATGACTCTTAAAAAATACTCTGTACAAGCACACAGAAGGAGAGCTGTCATAGGCAGAGGTGAACATAGAGGTACTTCCAGATGGAGCCATCAAGCAGATGGAGAAAAGACAGCGATGAGTGACAGTACTGAAAGAGTGAGGACAGTATATAGGTGAGGTGCTATTAAAATATCATGTACACTGACTGACTCTGGGCTAGTATAGTATGCAGGTTCATGCAATATATAAGAGAAAATCTCTCTGAGATGAACTCTTGGAGCTAACTGACTTATGATTTTATCACCTGTTCCTCATCAAGTTGACTGGACAGTTATACAATAATAATTTTTGATTTTGGTTTGTCGGCTGGGTGGGGTTGGAGGTGTGGGGGAATAAAATATTTCTGCATAAACCTCTGAGTCTTCTGGTAGAAGTATAGATGAGATTTCCCAGAATTAGTAACTGAACTTGTGACCTTTTCATACAAACCCTTCTTTGCATTTCTCTGGGAAAATGGACATTTTCTAAATATCCAGGGGTGACGAGCTAAGGTTGAAAAGACATGAATTGAAAAGAGCTGAAAAAAGAAACCTTAAAATGAAAGACTAGTGTAGATAAAGTCATGACCATTTAGCATAGGAGAGCACAAGATTAGCAGTAAGGGAGAGGACTAAAGAAGAATCCTGTGCTGCAGAGGGTGGGAAGAGATTATAAGGAAATGCTGGAGAACAAGTAGGTGTAATGTCAAAAAGTGCAGTGTGAGAGCTGGGGGGAGGCCAGCCACAGGGAGAGATTGAGTGAGTTAGAGGAATGAGCCCCTGATGAAGTGTGAATGCAGTGGCAGGCCTGAGTGGTCGGGGCTGATGACAGACTGTGAGTGGGCGGAAAGGCAACATGACCAGGTGCAGCAGTAAGGACAGGACATACATGCTAGAAAAGCCAGAAGAGATGGAAATGTGAGCTCTCAAGCCAACCCCAAGACACTTTTATTTAATTTATGCCTTTTTAAATGTTCAGAATTTTATTTCTTCCTGTTTTGATCTTGTCAGAATTATAACCGAGTTCATTTACTTGTGGTTCCAACCAATATCTTGTAACTGAAGTGCACAGATGGTGGACATGCAGCCCAGATATGCTCTCCATCAGCCAGCCTGACACTTCTGACATTCTGAAGGGGGAGGAGGGGTGGGAGATTAAGAGCAAGTGAGAGAGAGGGAAAGAGAGAGAAAGAAATAAAGCGAGAGAGGCAAGTAGCAGACAGGGGAGGGTGAAGATTGTGTGGGGAAGAGGGGTGGGGGATGGAGAATGGGTTGGAATGACAGAATGGAAATCACAGCCTGTAAATCAGGGAGGTCTTAAAGAAGAGGATGATCTAACATTATGAACTCTCTACAGGCGGTATGCTCTGATTTGTGGGGTTGCTGAGGGGTCATGGACATGTGTGTCGATCTGCCGCAATCAAGTAAAGTCTACAGAGGGCCAGTAGTGAGTAAATCAACCTGTAGTGAAACTTTAATATGAGAGAGAGAGAGAGAGAGAGAGAGAGAGAGATATAGAGAGAGAGAGAGAGAGAGAGAGAGAGAGAGAGAGAGAGAGAATGTTAACTACACCTAGGGAGAAAGCCCCAGGTGCAGCTGCACTTAAGCAGGAGTGATAAAACCAAGAGGACAGGAGAGGACCATTATACTGAAGTTGAGGTGGACATGAAAAGGAAACAACCAAAACAAGGTGAGATAAGGTAGGGTAGAAGGGGAGTGTGAGTGTGTATGTGTGTGGGGCTACTTGCTTACGTAAAGGGATCTTTCATCCAGGATGACTCATTTCTTTCTTCATTTACAGTGCCTTGTGAACGTTTTCACCCCACTAGGCAATATTTTGTGTTATGCTACCTCACAAACTGGAATTGAAATGGATTATTTGTGGGTTTGCATCATTTTATTTGCAGAACATGCCAAAAACATTGAACTTTATTTTTTTTTTATTGTGAAGCAAACAACAACTAGGACAAAATACCAGAATACTTCAGTGGGCATTACTATTCACCCCAAAGTCAAAAAGGTCATTTACAGCTGTAATATGCTTTGGATACATCTATAAACTAGCTTATAGCTCCAGTTTTAAGACTATTAAAGTGCATCAATTGTTTATTGCTTAAACCCCACTTGCTTTAAACAAATGGAAACATACAAGAGAATGTTCTTTAATTTTTCTTAAATATTTACTTCTACTTTCCATATACTCAAAGACTTGGACAACTGGTTACACAGTTGTTTTTACATTTTTTTATACAATTAGTTTTTTTGCCATTCAATGAGGATTTCACTAAAGTGGGTGAAATAGGAAGTGGAAAGGCTTTCATAAACCAGCTCTGAAGACAGCATCACCACAGCAATCTGCAAATAATTTACGGATGAAATGGTAAGAATTTCGCATTCTGCTATGGTTATGGTTGGGCTTAGATTTCAGGGATAAGTTATAGTTTGGGTTAGATTACTGTCACATATGCAAGGGAAGGCTGGATTTAATGGCAAGGCTTTCTTGAGAATACAAGCAAACAGAAGAACACACAAGCACAAAGGAGCAAATCAAAACTCAAACAAACTAAAGGGGTCAACGAACATGACAGCACATAACGTAACCAAATAAAGATCACAAACATGAGGACAAGCACGTCTACGTCTCTCTATTTAAACCGCCACATCTTTGCATCTTTGCATCTTTGCTGGGCAGGGAACATTCTGAGAGCTAAGCCCTGGGTACCCAGCTTCTAAACAATGTCTAACAAGTACCTGCTTGCTGGCACAGTTAGCACCATCTACCCACCCAGAGAGAGCATGGCCAATTTTGCTCTCTTGGACTCCAAGAGACTCAGGAATTAACCGCTGATTCCTAGGTTGTGGGTAAGGTGGGGGTTAGGTTTATGTTGATGTGTTATGAACATTCTATTAATACTGAAATCATTTGATTGCTGCATCTCTGGGTTAATTCACAAGGGTCACACTATATTTATTTATTAATTAATTATATTTATTTATTGAAATGGTTTCATATGTACAAGTTCCTTTTGAGACTTGACTGGTTAATACAATTTTACAGAGAAGACAGGGCCAAAGTTCAGTTATGGATTGCCGTTATAGATTTGCAAAAACCAAACATTAATTTCCAATTACTTTTACAGGGACTATAGAGGTTTGGCAAATATGTTTCTACATTCTAAATGTAATGATCGTTTTAAAAAACGACTTTCCTTTGTTTTGAAACAATTTAGTGTGACATGAATGCAAAATGACTGGTTTTGCAGCACTGTATGGTGAATATACTGTATGTGTAGACTGAATACACAGGGTATTTTTATCAGTTCAGATCAAATGGGACACGACTGCACAAACAATACAGACATTACCCAAGCTTTTGAAATTCACAAAAGGTGAAGATTTTTTGGCTTGTTAATGTGAGCAGGGTCAGCTTAGCCCCCTCCCAGAACATATTCATTACAGTAATAATCTAACCCCAGCCTGTAGTGTGGGGAACAAATTATGAAAGAAAGCCAGTATGTTCTCTCCTAAAGGGAGATGCCTTCAGAAAAAGATATAGTGCCTTGACCATGTAGGGGACATGCTGTAATTAAGGTCACTAGCATTTTTCAGCACCATATTGCCTCAACTAAAACCACAGCTTCTCAAACACCATAATAGCATGCAAAAAACCGAGTCATCTTTGGCATAGCCTATTTAATTGATATCCTTGTGCTATATGTTATATTTATGATAGTTAGCTAGTGCATAAGTGCATTTTTTGCGTCCCATCATTATGTCTTGGCTGGTTAAGCTGTATTTGACAGATGCTTAATGTAGTCATATTTTCCTGAGGCAGCACAGAGTATTTCTTTTTTTTTTTTCCTTTGGGTCATATGGGATTTACAGAGGGAGCATTAAATGGCAAAGTTGGAATCTAACATTTGACGTTCTCCTGGTTACATCATCTGTCTCGCAGGGACTGTGGTACTGAGTTAGTGTGCAGCAGTGAGGAATTAGCCTGAGGAGATAACAACACTTCTATTCTGTGACCAAATTTCTTTGTACTGCTTTATTTTCTAATTAGCATACTGTGTGGTGAAGCAGGCTATAACCTTGTTCCTGTTAACCCTTTAAACATAGTTTTCAGCTGTTAGTTTGAAGATATTACTGTAGTATCTTGAATGTAATAATGACTACAATCCAAAACATAATTCGCAATGAATTTTACAGGAGAAGGCAAACATTTTCTTAACTTTGAATGGAAGTTAATGTAATGTAATTTTAGAGCATTTCTATTGGTCTATTCATCCAAAACTATTTACACAATGTACAGAGTGGCTATAGAGTTCAACACATTTTAAGAAATTATTTTTATACAGTGTTGGTTTCTTAAAAACAACAAAATCTTAAACTGAATTGTGCACATTTTATTAAATGCATCCACATATGCAGCTCTGAAGAGCACCTCCAATTTTTTTTGATTGCTTATTGTCTGAACCAATTGTGTTTGTGCTGCTTCAGATGTAGAGCTGCCTCCAGAACCAATTTGAGTCATCATTTTGCACACAAGGCTTTTATAGAGGGGTCTTTTTTAGAGATGCTGACTGATTTAGACATCCTAGTACATGTCTTTAGAATCAGCAATATATCAATATATACTGTTAGTGAGGTCAGGACGTTGGATGAGCACCATACCCTCACCCATCATTTTGAGGGACAAAATGAATTTATTCCATTCTGGAATAAAGCTCTAACATAAAAAGTGCAAAAAGAGAAGCACTATGAATACTTCCGGATGCATTGTTTATGCATACTGTATAAATGGACAGCACTAGTTAGTTTGCATTAGTAATAGTGTCTTTTCTCTCTCCACAGGTACATGTATCTTGGACTTCCCCCATCACGTGTGTCTTTCAGATAAGTGTAAATTTGCAAATGCAAATGTCTGAATGCCACAATAAAAGTCAGCTTAATGGCTTTGGAGCCAAGAAATCAAATTTGATGATGATGAACACTTGGCAGTGACGTGTTTTGCAGAGCTGAACAATTTTGCAGGTTTTCTGGATAAACACATCAACAAGCAACAGTTTAACAGGAGAATATCCAATGAATGGCATTATTGATTGCCAGAAAGTGTTCTGTGTTACGTCGCTGTAATGTTTGTGGGAGTCATTCTCTAATAATTAACCGATTAACTTACACAGTATGACTCACTCTCACTTGCGATGGTAGATGTTCTTACTTGTCTTACACTCATTTGTGTAAGTTCAGTGCAATGCTGACTGCTGTAGCCTTTTCACACACTTGCTCTCATTTCTACTGATTGTTCCTTTAAACTAAGCAGATTACACGAATACAACTGTATAACTATGATTATGAGGACCTGAACATGAGGGGGTTATATGTTACTACAGCTCATGTTACCTCAGATAACCTCTTGCTATCAAACCACTCTTGACACACACGTGCAAACCCACATACACTCCATTCTACCAACACATCCATCATCCAAACTCCAATCTGAATGTGTGCAGCTGATTGATGACTCACTCTGCTTATGCTCTGTTTTTTCCAGCTGAAGGTGTTCACTCTCGCACCATTAGTTCCAAAGCACTCAAACACAAAACATGACATCATCAGGGCCTCTGTCAGTACTATAATACATTCTAGCTGCATTGAAATGAACACTTGCATAATGACTGACATCAAATGTTATTTTAACCACACTGTGGAGAATTACATAACCAGACATAAAAAGGCTCTTAAATTATGAATCACAGTTGGTTACATTCAACACAGAATGAATGAAATACTACTAAAACTATCATCAGACCAGGATCTAGAGTAAATGTGTATTTGTACATTGAAACAAAATTATATATTGCTATAGTGCTACAAATAGTTGCTGTAGTATTGCTAGGCAGTTGCTATAGTATCCCAGATTGTTACTTGACAGTTGATAAAAGGTTCCAAATGGTTATTGCTATCATGTCTGAGGTAGTTGCTAGGTAATTGATGTGCTGTTCTATATGGTTGCTATACTGTAGCAGAAAAATGCTAAGATGTTGCGAGCTGGTTGTTAAATGGTCGATAGAGTGATAATGACTAGTTTGTATGTTATGTCATTAATGTCTTAGCTTAGTTACAGGCTGCAGATCCAGGGGTTCATGGACATAGGGATTTATGGTAAACTGGGATGTTGGTGCTGCCATCTGACTCCTTCTCGCGATCACTCTGGTTTGTGACGGTGGAGCAGTTAGACGCCAATGTTTCAGGATGCTCCCATGTTTATGTTACCTTCTGGTTCTCTCCCTAGTTACGCTGTTATAGTCAGATCTGCCGGAGTCACTCGCCACACTCTGGTAATGTTTACATTCTCTGTTCTCTTTTTAAATTCCAAACTAATTCATCTCTGTATCTTTTCCGAGTTAACGATGACCCACCAGCCAGAACTGATTAGGTCCTAACCCCAAGTTCTTCTGCCCCACCTGAGAAGGACTCCAAGCTCCCCTGATACATGTCTACATTGGCTCTCCACCTTCCACCTGAGAAGGACTCCAAGCTCCCCTGATACATGTCTACATTGGCTCTCCACCTTCCACCAACTGGACCTGGACTAGTTTCCCACACTGCCATGAACTAGCTGCTCACCCACCATCACCAACTGTAGAAATCTACTGTTAATATTATGTCCACCAGAGAATTAACATTACTTCAATACCCGAGTACTAGAACAGAGATGTAGGGGTCCAGTGTCCCCTAACTATGTATAAGTAGTTTGACCAGAGCAGGATGGGTCCTCCCCTTGTGAGCCTGGTTCCTCCCAAGGTTTCTTCCTCCAGCTGAGGGAGTTTTTCCTTGCCACTGTCTCCATGTGGCTAGCTCACTAGGGGATCTGTCATTTATACTTTGTTTCTGTATTTAACCTTTTTAATTATTTATTTATTTTATTTCTGTGAAGCTGCTCTGTGACAACTTCAGCTGTGAAGAGCGCTATAAAAATAAATTTTGATTTGATTTTGATTTGATGTCAGGCAGTTTCTAGGCTTATGCCTGGTGGTTGCTATGCTGTTGAAGGTGGATGCTATGATGTTTTATTATTTTTTATTTTTTATTTTTTTAAATAAAAGGGCACACAAATCATATCGTTGTTGTCCAATGGAAAAAAATGGAGACTTTACAGAGTAAAGTATTCTTAACTTTGAATGGAATGTAAAATAAGAGTAATTAAACTCATTTTGCTTGCCTTTTTGATATAAAAGTACAAAGATAAAAAAAAATTTGGGTTACAGAAAATGGACAAAACATTTGATGTGCAAACCTTTGATGTGCAATAATATTTTTGGATATTATGATATTGATGTAAAATACAATTAAGATTAAAGATTCTGTTTGTTTATTAAGCATAAATGCTAACAGATCACTACATTCCCAGATGCACTAAAAAGTCTTTCACAGGGTGCACTGGTGAAACTGGGACCGGTTAGATGAGACCAAGATTGACAACAAACACTCTAAGTGGGTCTGGCATAACACCATGCAAAAAATAGTAAGCAGAAAAACACCTCAGGTCCACTATTAAGTGTGGGGGAGGATTGGTGATGCTTTGGGCCTGTTTCTCCTCCAACAGACCTGGGAACCTGTAAGGATACATGGGATCATGAACTCTTTGAAATATCAGGACATTTTGAATCAGAATCTGGTGGCCTCTGCCTGAAAGCTGAAGATGGGTCATCACTGGGTCTTTCAGCAAGATAATGTGGCCAAATCTACTAAAAATGGTTCACAAGGCACAAAATCAAGCTCCTCTCATGGCCATCTCAGTCTCCAGACCTCAACCCAATAGAAAACCTGTGGGGTGAGCTGAAGAGGAGAGTGCATAGGAGAAGACCCAGGACTCTGGACAATTTAGAGAGGTTGTGCAAAGAGGAATAGTCGACAATCCCCCTTTCTGTATTCTCCCATCTTGTGAAGAGTTATAGGAGAAGATTAAAAGCTGTCTTGTTGGCAAAAAGTACTAACACCAGGGGTGCCAATAATTGTGGAACACATGATATAATTCAAAAGATTTATTTCTTAATGTGTGATTTTTTTCCCCACCAAATAAAGGCACTCATTTTTTGCATTGTTGTCCTATATTATTAAAAACACTTCTTTACCAGGTTTGCCAATAATTATGGCGGGCGCTGTACATCTAACAGCTGACAGGTACTGCTGGACATCAACATTCACTACAGAAACATTTGACCCCCTGTTTGACCTGCCTTATTCATTACACCAATTACTACTGCACTTTATGTAAATAATACTATACTATATACTGTAATACCTAGTAGAAAGTCTTATTTGCACAGTAGAGACAGTTACTCCAACAAAAGCAGAAAACCCCTTTTTATTGCCCCTGACCTGAGAAGAAACAATGAATGAGCAAGTGTCCCATTTCTTTTGTCCACATATTCTATGTGAATATTGTATGCAAATGCAGAATGCTAGGTATATGTATACCTAACAGCACACCGTGAGGAGCCTGGAAACATGCCTGTCGATTGTAAAAAAGGCTTATGAGAGATAATGAGTGTGATCACTCTGGGAGCTAAAGAGATTGCAGCATTGATGAGGCTGCTCTTGTTGCTTCTCTGTAATGCAGGGAAAACCCTGGAGAAGCACTGAACAGCCCAGCAGTGTGATTACACTGGGCTCCAATCATCGAGTTCAGATAGCTGTGACTTCTTCTCATCTGGCTAGCGCCTTCATTCCACAGGCCTGAAAAGCACATGAGATGTGTTGGAGGAATAAAGGCAACTGAGACCCACACATAGTGTTCATGATTATACATAGACATTGAGTTTGTGAATGAATGATCGGAGATGTTTAAAGGCTATCATTGATCCGTGTTCACTTGGGAACTATATACGCCTGTCTGTCTGGCCCCTGTCCTCAAAGAGATAATGATAGATATTTATTGGCCTGATGAGGTGAAAAGGGGATTCCTAATTTGCAATGGAAATTTCCACACTATTAGTTAATGTCTGCTTTCGCTCCACAGGAGGGACTCTAATTGCCACTGAAGACATGCAGCAATTTCCACTCAATTTAGGGCATAAACACACAAACTATGTATATGTGCAAAGACACTCACACACACACACAAATGCTTATACAGTATATTATACACAGAGGCCAAGCACAGGTGAAGCCCTCTCTACCCAAGATTTGTCCAATTATAATGTTTAGCTGATTAAGCTTCTATTTACGGTCAAATACATCAATTAGAAAAGGCATAAAGAACAGACAAATCCTAGCCAGCTCTAAGCAGGAACACAGCTTCCTTAAATTGAATACATAAATGAGACATTACAGAACAAATCATTTCTCTCTCACCCCCCCCCCCTCTCTCTCTCTCTCTCTCTCTCTCTCTCTCTCTCTCTCTCTCTCTCTCTCATTTTCCCACTCCTCTATGCGGAAGCACTTTCAGCTATGTCATGTGTCAGTGCCAGTGTTCAATTTTCCTCAAACCCCCTCTGATACAATGAAGATGTCATGGTTGTTTCTATAATGGAGAGCTTTCCTGGTCCTGCTGCAGCAAAACAGCCCCAAACTATGGCACTTCCACCTCGTGCTTCACAGTTTGTATGAAGTTCATGTGCTTAAATGCTGTGTTTGGTGTGCACCAAACATATCTTCTGTTACTGTGCCCAAAGAAATAACATTTGGATTTATCTGCCCAAAGTACACTGTTCCAGAAGTTCTGCTCCTTGTTTAGGAGTTCTCTGGCAAACTTGTCCTATTTTCTTTTACATGATGGCTTTCCTCCTTGCACACCTCAGTCTCTTTATGATGACAAGAGCTACCTGTAGGTCTTGTGATGATTTTAGGATTTTTGGAGACTTCTTTATGAATTTTACAGTCTATTCTTGGGCTAAACTTGCTAGTTCATCCTGACCTGACCATGTTGGCAGTTGTTTTAAATGTTTTCCACTTGTAAATTGGAATGTCTCATTTTTTTATTTTATTTATTTTTTTTTAGATCTTTTTAAATCTCTTCCCAGACTCTTCTTCATCTATAACCTTCTTTACTTCATCATTCAAGCCTGGCTGTATTTAAATTGGCTGAATCATATCATTTAAATCTGGTTAATTTGTTACTTAACCCCTTAAACTTTGTGGAACCACTTGTTCTTGTTTTTTTCACCCCACCTCTATAACTTAGAAAAAAGCCAGTTTGCATTGTTTTGCATGTATTTATGTATGTTGGAAAACATTTCTGTAGTTTAGATAAAAAAACCCTTCAGTTTAGGAAAAAAACTATTCTACTAAAACCTGTCATACAGCCTGATTCCCTTGCCCATCACTGATTATTCCAAATGTATTTTCTGTCTCTTTGTAATAATATTTAACAATATGTTTTATGTAATATAATTTTGGGTGATGGTCCACATACCAATCTCCTCCAACTATTTAACCCCTCACCTCCACCACATCATCACATTGAACAGCTTTGCATCCTCCACCTTCCCATCTCCTCCCCTTTAATCTCTTTCTTTGAACCTCCCCGGGGGGCTTTGGCTTTATATACCCCAGGGGTGTGGGACACCTAGCAAAATCCATTTTGGAGAGAGCACCAGCACAATGTTTTCTCTTGACCTCAAGATTTACTGATGTTACAATTAGTTCGATAACTGAACGGAGCTCTTCACAGTCTACCCACCTTACCTCAAGCTGATCTAACAGGATCTAACCTTTGTTAGAACAACTAGTATTATTTAACCTGCAGTAATTTCACCTCTCTTAGTCTAGAAATCAGACTATTTTGGCAGTGCCATTATCAGTATGGGTTCGTTTTATTTGAATATCCTCTTAAGCCGAGGTGGTAGCTTTTAGAGAAAGTTGGGATTTCTGGTTGTGAAGTACAGTGAGGTTATGCTGCAGTACAACATGTTCATGACCTCAGAGAAATGCAGGACAAATATACACACACATATGTACACAGTGAAGGAGGCTATTGGACTGATGCAGGCAGTGGGTTGGTTACTGTGCCTCTCAGATGTGTTAAATGAGGGGTTGCCATGTAGCCGTCGTCTCTGACACAAAGGAGCTGGTTTGTTTCCACGGTAATGCAAGCAGGCGGATCAGTGGGCTGCTGTAGACAGGCAGAGCAGATGTGTGGCAGTGTGGTGACTGTACTCTAATGCAAACCAATGATCACTCCTCAAACACAGCCATTAGCTCCCAAGCTTTTTGTCGCATTACAGCTAGGCCATGTGAAGGCATCCTTGGTAATGGGGCAGCACTCAATGGGGTGCAATTCATTAGTCCAGCCACTTAGCCAGTCAGGCAGCAAGACTCTTACATGTACAATATTGCACTTTTGATCATCACTCAACAGAAAGGCCAGATAGAACACACAGGAGTCCCCACACAGAGCAATCAAGACAAACACACACCAGTGATCTCTAGTCTAGAAAGTCAGAGCATACACAGGATTTAGGGTATCATATGCCTAATTAGACATTGCAGATTAGTGCGTGTGTGTGTGTGTGTGTGTGATTATTAGGAGATTAAAGCAATGTTGCTATTTGTATCTGTTTTTGTATCTGGATTTGAAAAGGAAGTTGGCGTGGCCTAAATATTTACATTTAATAGGACCTAGACAGCATTTCTTTATGACTGAATGAATAAATGATTAGGAGCAACAAAACTCTTTCCTCTACTTCTGTCAAGTTTCTTTTAATACAAAGATTTGTTCTCACAGCAACAATATACCCTCATTGTCGAGAAATAGTTGCACCCAGAAGAAAGTGTCAAATTTCAGTATTATTTGGAAGGAAGATAAAGAATCCTATGGATAATAGATGATTAAAGGTTAGACTAATATGGGCAATACTTGAGCAACACATACAAAAGTAGCATCTCTGTAACACAACACGCCAGAAATCTCTGCATGGGTTGTAGAAGTTCCTAATGGTGTCCTGCGATAATCCATCCCATGTAGCTTGAACATTCTCACTCAGATCCTTCAGATTTTGTGGTAGTGGTGGAGTGTTCATGGTGCATCTAGTAACACATTATCAATCTGGGATAGGTTTGGTGTGGCATTGGCCATGTTGTCCCTATACACAGATTCAATGTGACACGTCACTGAAGATGACCTTCTGTCATTCTGAGTTACTCCATGACAGTCTGGCATGACATTGCAGTCTTTGGTGATGTTGACAGGGTGTTATGGGCAGTTGTTGTAACAGTCTGTGTCTTGTGACCATCATTGGCTGGCATTAACAGGAGGACAATCCATTGGCTCCATTGGTTTATGTAGGTCTCCCAAATCCTTCATGTTACTGGTGTGTGCCTTCTAACCCCTGCCACCAACAGCAGGCTATGGTAATATCATTGCAACCAACTTAATTTCTTCAGTTACAAAGGATGTTACCAACACTAAAGCATGAGTTGGAATGCAGTGGTGGTTCTAAACCATTTCACCTGTTTAGGGCCAGTAATCATGTTAGAGGTGCCAACTAGTTTCCAGCTTCGGGTACTTTGCTGGTACTAAGAAGCTAGAGTATGTGTTTAATATCATTCAACATTTTATTCATACAGTTTTTAGTAACAATTTCAAAATTTACATTTTTTATAATGTGAATTCTATATTTCTCATGTTTCATGCAAACACATGAACAAATCTAATTTCAATGTATTTGCTATGATAAAATGTTTCTAGTTCCTTTTTTCCAGTTTCATATTAAATTTATTTTGCATCAGCCGTCTTATTTATTTGTATATTTTCTTTCCAACAGAATTATTACAGGTTATTTTCTCATGTTGTCAACAGATTAACAGAAATCAAAGCTTTTGCTGTGTTATACAATGTTATTCACTCATTTTCTGTTTCATATTCAAAATTGCTACATCAAGTGTCTGTTCTTGGAACAAATCAATGTGTTAGATATTGATGGAAATCAATGGATATAAGTGGACAGTGGTGGATATTGGTGGTAATAGGTGGATATTTGTGGAAACTGCCAGTTATTGGTTGATATTGGTGGCTTTTGGTGGACATTAGTGGATATTGGTTGATTTAGGTGGTTATTGGTTAATATTAGTGCTTATTGGTTGAGATTGATGGTAATTGGTTGATATTGGTGGTTATTGGTTGATATTGGTGATTAATGATTGATTTTGGGGGATATTTGTTGATTTTGGGGGATATTGGTTGATATTGGTGGTTATTGGTAAATATTGGTTGATATTGGTGGGTATTGGTTGGTATTGATGGATATTAAATGATATTTGTGGATATTGGTTGATAATGACAGTTAGTGGTTGATATTGGTGGTTATTGCTGGTTATTGGTGGATATTGGTGGTTATTGGTGGATATTGGTTAATATTTGTTGATATTGGTTGATATTGGAGGTTATTGGTGGATATTGGTTAATATTTGTTGATATTGGTTGATATTGGAGGTTATTGGTGGATATTGGTTCATATTTGTTGATTTTGATTGATATTTGTTGATATTGTAACAGGCTGCCCTGAAACTCCTCCTCTGTGCGTGCTATTCTCTGTCACTACCGCTCTGCGTGACATCAGCCATCCTCACCTCTCTCTCTCTCTCTCTCTCTCTCTCTCTCACTCTCTCTCTCACACACTCTCTCTCTCTCACTCTCTCTTTAAAAGTGTCCGACTGGAAAATTATATATTTTCTTTACATTAGTTCCGCTTTCGCGCCGCGTGTTCGCAGAAGTGGGAGATTCACTCAACCCCCCTCTCTCTTCCTCCCCATTGTCTCACATTTATACATAAAGATTTCCCCCAATCTGACTGAATTCACCTGGGTGTTTACATACACATGTAAATGTTGTGTTAAGGCAGAGAAAATTTATTTTTATTCTAATTTACATATAATATAATAACTGATAACCAACAACTGATAGAATATATATTCACTCACACCATATGTGAGTATTTGTGTGTGTTTAAACAGAAACAGTTTATAAAATATTATTAAATATAAATTTATATTATATATATATATATATATATATATATATATATATATATATAATATAAATATAATATATATATAAATATAACATCATATTATATACAGTACTTGTACATGTGCTGGTCAGTGATGGGGTTTCAGAGTGATGTGGAAGTGCCTGGGGCCTATGTGGACTGATATGTCTGTTGTTATTGAGTTGTGGGACCAAGGAGAATGTTTTTGCCAGCTGTCTGTCTTCACTGCACATACTCCATCACTCTCTTCATAGCGCTCACCAACTCATCCCAGTAGACCCGCATGCTATTTTTTATGTAGCGTTGGCAGTAGGGTCAGTCCATACAAGCATAGCCTTGCAATCTGTCTCTAGTGACCATGTAAAAATGCAGTGTATCTAGCTGGTGAGTACAGAAACCCATGTGTGTATTTGTTGTCCGTGCAGCTAGATTAATGATATGTATCATTTTAATCTGGAATAATCTTGTGCAGTCCACTGCCATATGCATTCACAGTATGGACAATAGCATATAGTGTTTAATCTGTACTCGCAATTTTAAACTCCGTATTAGAAGACATGCTTTTATAGTATGTGTATTTATGTACAGCATATAGTCTGCACTTTGTACTGTAATGCATAATATATAACCTGTACAGTTTGAAAATGGTGTATAGTGTAGTGTATAGTGTAATATGTACATATTATATACTATATATAAAACCAAGTCACTTGCTTTTATAGTATGTATAGTAATATACATACACACACACACACACACACACACACACACACACACACACATACATATATGTATATCTGTATGCCTATTATCTTATATATATATGTAGTATTGTTGTGTAGTTCTGTTATAGAACTTCAAGCACCTGGTTATAATCTGATGCTGGCACTACAGTGATTGAAGTATACATCTTCTTTAAATAAGCATCCAATCACAGTTTGTCCTCACTATGCTGACGTTGCCTCTGTGTGCCAGCTGTGACACAGCTGGGAATGTACAGAATACAGATGTTTTAATGGCTCCGGTAATCCTGGCTCTCTTAGGTAGACTGTGATTGACAGTCCTTTGAGCACATAGGGAGTAATGATGATTTCTTTAGCATCAGCAGAGGTGCATTAAAAGTAATAAGGCAATTCCATCCAAGGTCAAACTGTATTATGGAGTGAATGTGTGTACATTAAACAGCCGTGACCTATTTCACTGCTGCAAAGTCACTGTAGGATGTGGAGTGTTGTCTTCCTCTCTCTGTTAGCACAAGGTACAGCACAATGTTCTGGGCCAAAGGTACATTTCCTTGTTCAAATGCTTAAAATACACATAGTGTGAAGTTGTTTTATACTTGTCATCAAAAAAATATTCACCCAGAAGAAAATGTCTGATTGAAAATGTCAGATATTCTTTTTTTTAATTTTTTTACCAGAAACAAAAAATGTTGACCACTATGAGCAATATTTTCCAATCTACACATACGGAAATAGTGTTTCTCAGTATGATGACAGGCCACCGTTTGCTATAGCAACATGCCAGACATCTTGGCATGGACATCTCCATCTCATACAGCTTGAATACTTTCCCTAATGGATGGAGTGTTCGTTGCAACAACTGCATCTAACATCATCCCACACACTTTAGTGCCAATTCGTTGGTCGTTTCCACCAAGACAAAGGTTGGAATACCTTACTGAAGGTGAGATGCTGCCATTTTGAGTGACTCCATGACAGTCTGGCACAACACCACTGCAGTGCTTGATGATCTTGTGATGGTGTTAAGACTTCCAGACAATGGAATAGCTGATTTCAAATTGTTTTGAGTTCTTTTTTAAATTTCTTCCCAGACTCATGTACATCTACAACCTTCTTTCTGAATCCCTTGCCATGGTAACGCCACTCACTTCAACAATCAACAGCAAAGTAAACTAATGTTTAAATAATGTCCAAGGTTCCAAAGTCCTCTCTAATGATGGTCTAATCATTTGCAGCTTACGTGCTGCACCTGATTCTAATTTTAGACATTTTAAGAAGTGTCCTCATGATTATAAAATGCATTTTTAATAATTGTCTTACCAATATTTTTAAAAGATATTTGTTCAGTTTCATTTTGTTATATCACCACTATCCATCAATACCGATAAAATGTACATCAAATGTTATGATGTTCAGTATATTTAAAAAGAATCCCTGGGGTGTCCTAATGTTTTCACATGACTGTAGGCTTTTAAAAAAAAACATTTTAATTTTCATAATAAAATAAGGACAACATAAAATTTCAGATTAAGGCTGAGTCCACTTTATGTGTATACTATGAAGTATGTGTTGCCTTTCTATGCAGCTTCATGTTGCTCTCTAAGGCTTTCTGCTGGGGTTTGCTCCTGCTGCCTTTACCACCATGCTACTCTATTTTCGTCTGCCCCTCTGGCTCCACTGCAGCTGATAGCTTCCTTTTGTCTCCCAAATTAGCTTAACATTTTAGCCATTAAGCCTATCATTTTTTTTCTGCATGAGCTGCACACTCTCAAATATTTATCCAGCAGACTTTGAAAATGGTCTTCCTGGTTACAGTGATGTACAGATGTGTTGCGAAAGTAAAGTTATAAGACAACCAATAGACACTTTGATAACAGTGCTGAATAGCTCAGGTCTCAAGATGTACAAACACAGTCACTGGACACCATCTAGTGTTCATCAAGTGAAAGTTTCTGTTTGAGAACATTTTCTGTGAATATTTTGCCAATGTTCGTTGCAGTATTCTGTGATTAATCAAATTAAATTCAGTTAGAATTGTTTTACCCCTAAATAAGAGATTTTGCTTGTTATGTAAAATCTATTGTTGGCAATTAACATCCATCTAAACCAAAAAATATTCCTAAATATCTAATTTTGACCACATGGATTAGATCATATTTGATCTAAACTCAACCAGGAGGATTTTTGCACACCGATATTATAGTAGATAACATAATCTGAGAACAAAATGTCACTCCTTCATTTTCTTTAACTTTCTTTCTTTAAAAAAAGGGGTGATGTTGTAAATGTACTGTTGTATTAGCTCATAGTAACAAGTAACAACAGTAATCCAACTTTATTCTTAGAAGATTCATCCAAGATTCTGTTTTCTAGGCTTACATGTTGAGCCTGGGTTATAGAGGAAAATGTGTCTCTTTCTTTGTCTTTGAAAGTAACAAATTTCAGAATAAAATTCCTATTATAATACTGATACATATGAAAATAAATATAAATATTAAAAATATGTATGTCATGTACAAATAATTCATCAAATTGGTGTTTTAGTCCTTATAAGCAAAGAAACAAACATTCATACAAATATTTAAATTCTTGTTGCTGTATATATATATATATATATATATATATATATATATATATATATATATATATATATATATATATATATATATATATATATATATATATATAAACATAACAATAGCTGGTGTGTTTAACTTCCATTGGTGAATAAAATTACCAGACTAGAAAAAAATGCCAATATTTATCATGCTTCACCACAGCTGTTATCTACCAGCATGGTAACTACAGTGCATGAGCAGTGCACTAGAAGCTTTGCTTTCATCCAACAGTTCTAGGCTACTGAGACTAGGATTAACAAGAAGAAAACATCACAACATGCAAAAAGGGTTTTCTGATCAAAATAAGTAATTTTTTTTTAAGATAATATAATTTCAGAGCAGTTTGAATAGCTTCAAGTGCACATTGTATTCAACAGAAACCAATCGGATTCACACAAGTGCACAGATGCCTGTGAAGAAAGTCATTTAAGCATAGGCAGGGTGCCAGGGTTTGCCTCTTAGAGTTAATGTTAAATCCTTATATACTAGGGGAAGCTTTTGCAGTTGGACCCACTAGTTAGTTAGATTTCCACCCACAGATGTCCAGTTAAAATGCAAACCTCATTTAGTTGAGATTTTATATAGCTCAAAAAGCACACAACATGTACTCTTTCTCTCAAAAGGCTCTTTTTTGTCATTCCATTGATTTTTCTTTCAGAGACAAATTCTTTTTAAGTGGATTATATCTGCAGTGTGTTTTGCTCATAATGCCAAAGAAAACCAAGTACACAGGATGAGTCCTGACAGATCTTTCTGGATCTTGTTTCTTAGTACTTATAGTGAAGCATCTGTTGTCCATTGGGCAAAGGACCAAGCAGAAACTTGGCATTCAGGCTTCAAATAGAAACTGAGCCCAACTCACCCAGCTGAGTTTACAAAACATATACTGGAGGAAAGACTTCAATTTATAGTTCCCTCTTAGATCTTCTAGGGCCATGCAATTGAGGGGCAGAACAAGGAGGTTGACTCAAAAATCTGATAACTGCTGAAGATGAGATTTTGTGAAGCTGTGTAGGTTGGTAGGTTTTCATGAGTCAGGCATCAGATTTCTGACTTTTATTGACTGGTTCAACTTTTTAACCAGCCAATAAACTCATAGAAGCATGTGATTGTGATCAAGATGGAAGAAGGATTCTCTGCTATTTTGCCCCATTGGTTCATGCTTTGTGCTTATTCCTTGATCAGAGACCGGTGCAGCTGGCCAGGAAGTGCGCATGTGCAGACCAATATAAGTACTTTGTACTTGAAATATCTGATTATCTGATGTTGAAAAATCTGATTATTGAGCTAACTGTGCTTGTCTGGTAGGTTTTACCAAGTTATTTGTTTTAATATAGCAAAAATATAGTGCTATGTGTTCTGCCTTTTGCTGCCCAGGCTGATGGTGTGGTGTCATCTTCAGTTTTGTCTCTGTGCCTCGGGTTGCATGTAAACAATGGCCTTGAGCAGCTTTCCCTCCACAGTAAGCTTCAAGAAGACTGGTATCACATTGTCTGTCCAGCGATTAAACTGCCATTCTACTGTAGCTGTGCCTGAAACATCTCCCACAGGGCCTCATCAGTGTATATAGATAAACAGGTATCTCCCGGGAATAGCAGTCTCAACACCGGTGGCTCCTTCTTTCAATGGTGTCTATTCTACTTCATCTCACCAAGACAAGCCACTCAAGATGTGTGTCTTGTCCCCCATATCAATCTGTCAAGTTCACTGTCGGGTTTTCTTCTTCTCTGTCCACCTTTAAGTGACAGATCCAGCTCATCCTGACAACAGGGTAAGGTCTGTTTGTGTTAGCTGAAATAAATTAATGTGATAAAACATAAAAGGTATCAAAAAAGAATAGATGGATTTGGACTTAACACCAAAGCCTAGGATTTTTTGGAGGTATTTTGGAGATAGGAGGGGCCTAAAATGTTTACCTAGAAAATTTATCTCTAGGAACTGTATCTGTCCTATTTGTGTCAGCTTTCATATTCTATTTCTCATGGACAAAAACAGACCAATTAACAGAAGATTTGTTTCTGCAAGTAGTAATTTTATAATAGACAGCATGTTGTATAGTTGTGTTGTATACATTACAAATCACCAGAGGTCACTGTAGTAATATGCTTAAGACAGATTGTATATACAAGTAGTGATTTGATGACTCAGTATTGCGTGTGCAACCTGGATTTCATACAATAAATTCGTCATCTTTCCATCTGGTCATTTATATTCTACAAAAGGCTACAAATGTCCAGTTTTTAATGTTTTTTTTTTCCTAGTGTGTTTCCAAGTTTGCTATGGCTTGGGTGACATGGGTGACAGTGCTTGACAACTGCTTGCTTGTTCATGTGACTTGTGATGACAAAATAGAAACATGAAAAAGGTCTCTCTTGCTTAATTGCCTGGAAACAGAAGGTCAAAGGATTCACTCTCTATCAAACATAGGCAGACGGTTGCAAAATCACTTATCGTAAATGAAGAACAAGCAAGAATCAGAACTAATGTTCTCTAAAATTATTACAACTGCAACTCAAATCAAGGCTGCTACCAAACAAGCAAGGTTACGGGGACATTCATTGTTTGAGCCAGCTGGATGGATAGCAATGAAAACCTCCAAAATGTCATTGACCTCTCCCTGGACTGTCCTTGAAGTCCTTGATCTACACCTTAGCTCTTTCCTGTTACAGCTGCTCATACAAATGTGTCAGAACAACAGACATCTTACTCCTCACACATTTAGCGTGAAAAATCAAGCTGCCTGAGCTCACCACTTCTTACTTGTATGATTCAACAACATCAAATAAAATTCTCTACCCTGTCACCGTACAGATACCCACTGCTGCTGCAAGAGTGGAATTAATGGATGTCCTCTAAAGTCTGTCTACATTATCAACTTAACTCTAAGAACTCGAGATACACTCTTTGTTGGCAGTCACCGTTACTGTAGCATGCTGTTTTTGTAGGCTTCATATCTCAGGATCTGAGGAACCTATAGACATACTACGTCAGAACAAAACTACAAGACTTGCACTATCAAACCATTATGTTGGGCTGGTAATTGTGTGATGAATAATCAGTGAGAAATGCAGCTCAAAAACCTGTTTCCAACTGAATGAAATTCTGTTTAAATGACAAAAGAGACTCCCAGTGCTTGGTCACTGCTCTGTCCACGTGTACATGCTCAACCTGCATGCAAACTCTGACTGTTCAGAGAGGGGTGCGGCTGATGACATCACTGAACCAGTTATTGGGGAAAATGAGAAGGGAGAGGCTGTTTGCTCTCACAGTGTTCAATTTCTTTTTACTTCATTATGACCACTTTAATTATTTTGAAAAATGTATTATTTTAAAATATCCTTGTCAATCTAATAATTACAAAAAACTCATCAAAATAATTCTATTTTCAGCTCAATGATATGGTAAGTGTTTTTAGTTCTTACAAGAACCACAATAACTTGTAGGTAGTAATATTTTTTATCAAAAGCATGGTCAAATTCATACAAATACTTGAATTCAAATTTCAGTAGTTTAGGATCTCACGAAAATAAGACATATGTTACTGTCTCCAATAAATAATAAATAATAAATACATTTTGTGGCAAATAAAAGTATGTCAGTCAAACATCCCACAAAATTGGCCTGGGCATCTCATAAATGGTTTACTTCTTCACATTGAAGGTCAATGTGTTCTGCTTCCTACTTCCTACTCTTCCTGAGCTTCAGAGGCCAGCTACTGTCATGTGCATTTCCACTCCATCTCTTCCATCATCTGTGGGCTGAGGAAAATACTTTGTCCATAGAGTGAAGCCTTCAGCAGCCACTATACCTGTCTATCAAAACTGTGCTGCTTGCATCTATCACTGCTGTCACTACTGCATCTGGAAACCCAGGACCTGATGGCATTCATTGCTCATGAGGGGGTTTTCAAATTTTGTTGGGTACAAACAGGCTGCCTTTGGCAATGGCTACTTTTCAGAAAATGATGGCTACAATGCTGGTCATTTAATTACATGACATTACAATATGGGAAGCCATGCCTGATAAGGATGAGGACTCTCCACAAGCTGTGCTGCAGCTTCTCCAGAATGCTTTGCAGTTGAGTGCATGAAAGGGCCACTTCAAACAAACTGGCTTCAGCATCCTGGTTCATGCAGTCACAGTGCAGGGCATTCTGCCAAATGAAAAACATTTGAATGATTGACCACATTGTGCTCATTTCTAGGCTTGTTTAGGTGCAATAAATTCATCAACAACTTTGCTGAGCCATTATGTGCCATACTGAGATAGGATACAGAATTATTCTTGTCTGATGAGGCACACAATAGCGTTGAAATGTAAAAAAATACTCATGACCAACTCAATATGCTAGAATATGCTGCTGCTTCCTCCTCCTTTACCCAAATGCAAATGTTTTCAGATTGATTGTAAATAGCCTTCTTTCTCCTTGTAGGGTTCTAAAGGTTGTAGGTCCATTCAAAACAGCTTTATGGGACTACTGTTTCACACACTACCACAGCAAATATGAAAATTAAGCAGTTTAACAAATTTTGTCTGGCTTTTAAAAATAAAAACTGCATTTAAGTTCTCCAAAGTTGCATTGGAAAACCACTGACTTTCACCACATCTACCATACAACACTCTTACTTATGGGAGTGTCTCCATTCCAAATAGTCCATGGATGGAGAACACACGCTCATCTCTTTACATTGGAATAATGTTGATAATCAAGCATCGATCATCTAAATCTTTCACTATGCTTAGTACCAAAGTTGCACTAAGAGAACATTACTTTTGAAAATTGTTCATCATAATAATAATACTAATTTGCTCTTCTGTTACTAAATGTACTATTTTTATTTCGATCAGGACTGCCAGGTATTGTAACAGGTATTGTAACCACATGTAACCACCTTTAAGTTATTTAATTGCTGGAATGAAACCTTGACATTATTAAACTACATGTAATAGAGTCTGTGTAAATGTTTTGTGTTGTATACCATGAAAAACACCAGAGGTCACTGTAGCCATGGTAAAAGGGACTGTATTCTTGAAAAGTAGTACACTAGTGATTAGTTATTGTATATGCAACCTGGATCTGCTGAATAAATCTCAGTTTATGTGTGTAGATTTAGTCTACAATATAACAGTGTGCTGTACTACTTTGTTCTTAGCTAGTATGGATGTATATTCTATGAAATCTAAACTGAGATGACCTGTACTGTAGCTGTGCTTCTGCTCCTGAGGACCCACAATACTACATCCTTTCAGCTATTTCCTGTTATAACACACCTGATCCCACTCATCAGCTAATTATCAAGTCCTTTCCAATGGTGGATCAGGTGTGCTCAGCTCTTTAATAAAGACTCTTCTCTTTTATAATCTGCACGTGCTTCACTTTTGGCCCCTCCGAGAAAATTCTGGCAATCATGATTACGGCCATCATGCAGGTAACAGATTATGAGGCGAGGGACTTCTCAGCTAGGCCAGCTGTTGTCTCAGTCAGTTGGGGATTTAACTTCTCAGCAGAGACTGCAAAAGGAACAAATGACAAATCCTGTCTATACACTCTTATGACTCAATATATGCTGAAGTGGTTCCGTCAGGCCTACCATACAACCGTCAGTCCAAGTCAGTACTTCTTTTCCTGTTTGTGAGCCGAAGCCATGTAATGGAGACTCAGATAAATGTGGTGGGTTTATGCTTCAATGCTCTGTATATTTTGCTAATTCTCCCAAACGCTACGATTGTGTTCATTATATTCTGCCCTACAGGTAAAGCTTTTTACTGGACTATTGCAGTGTGGGATATTGTGCAGTCTAAAACTACAGAGAGTTTATGGACAATTCTAAACAGGTCTTTAAACAGATAACAACCCTGAAACAGCTCTGTAGCTACAAATGCCCTGAGGTTTCATACTATAGTGTCAGCCAGTGGGTGGAATGAGCTGGTTCTTATACATGTATTACATGTATTACAATGTGTTCTGATGTCCTCACTGAACTGGCTTGTCAAAACAGTGAACTCTCTTGACTGTCTCGTTTCCGTGCCCATGTGTTTGGATCAGTTGTTACATAAGTGCCCTAAGAAATGTATCAGAACCAACACACTCATCACTGTCAGGTCATCCAATAAGACATATATTAAGACATTTCTGTGTCCCAGAAGAGGTCTTGTCAGATTGGGGAACCCAATTCAAATCCCGAGTGTGAAGGGCATTTTTTGACCATTTGGCAATCAATCTCTCTCATGGGTGGGGACCATCCACAAACTAACAGTCAATGTGAGCGAATAAACCAGGAACTAGGCAAATTCTTACACCTATATTGTCACAAATACCCCACTAATTAGTCCAACTATTTCATCTCAAACAAAATCGCCCAGATTTCACTTACTAACACCTCTATGGGCTTGACTCCTTACCGGTGTGTCATAGGTTATTAACCTCCACTAGCTCCCCAGACAACGGTGCAAACGTTTGTACCGGCAGTAGATGCTTGGATGCAGAGCAGCTAGAGAGTATGGGAAGACACCAACATCCGCATCAGCAAAGCCATTGAGTGTTACAAGGAGCAAGCGGATCCCAGTCAATCATCTTCCTGAGCCTATGCAAGTGGACACCTGCTGTTTGTCACCAGAGGTGCGCATTCACTGTCTTCATAATGGTCTCCATTTGTAACTTCCAAGACATATCCATATGTTTCAGCCCTGATCAACTCCAGTGCTGAGGGAAACTTCATTCATCCACACCTGGTGAACAGACTATAGTATGCTGCAGAAACCCTGATGTTTCCCCTCAAGATGATGGACAGCCTGTAGGATGAGCCCCTATCACAGAACAAACCCCCTACTCATTATCCACACTCATCATCATGCATTTTGAGGAACTGTCATTTCTCATCATGCCCAAATCACTTCTGATGGTTAGAGAGACACAATCCTGTCATATCTTGGTCCCAAAGAAACGTTCTGTTGGTGCCCTTTCTGTCTCAAGCATTGTATATGTCAGGCTGAACTCATTATCCACTACAATACAACAGTCATTGAAAATCCAGAGTATGCTGATTTCATGGAAGTATTTAGTAAGAAAGGGCCTCTAAACTACTTTCACATCACTACACTAACGGTGCAAACGATTTCTTAGATGGTATCCTCCTGCCAAAATCCCCTGTATATCCTTTCACATGGGAAGAGGAAAAAGCTATGGAGGAAAATATAAAGGAAGCTTTAGAAGAAGCTTTTATTTGCTCATCCACATCACCTGTGGCCTCTGGGTTCTTTTTTGTGAGAAAGAGAGATGGTGGATTATGGCCACATATTGATTACCAGGCCTTAAATGATGCTACTAAGAAATATGCCTATCCATTAGAACAACTTTCTCCATAGTGCTTACAACCTGATCTGAATAAGAGAGGGAGACCAATGGAAAACTGCCTTTGTCACCACTAAAGGACACTTTGCATACGTCATTATGAGCTATTGTTTGGTTAAATCACCATCCTTCTTCCAATCTTTCATTAATGACACACTAAGAGATATGCTTATTAAAAATACATCACATTATTTATCTATGATATCTTGATCTATTCACCAAACTTTGACACAAGTCATTCATGTATGTCCGGCCCTGTCACATCTACTCGAGAGAGTAGTGTGCGTTACATCTCCTGTTTGTGTCGTTCCTGTGGTATGTAATAATTATGAATGGGGTCACAATGAGGGATCTAAAGGTGGATGTGGTAACTAACTGGCCTGTCCCCACGTCTGTCAAAGAATTACAATGATTCTTAGGGTTTGCCAATTTTACAGACACTTTATTTGGAACTTCAGCAGCATAGAAGCTCCTCTTATTGCCCTCTTAAATGGAGCACCCAAAAGAATCACATGGCTAGAGCTGAAATATCCATTCACTACAGCTCCCATCCTTAAGCATCTGGACTCTACATCTCCTTTTGTGGATGAGGTGGATGCCTCGGAGACAGGTGTTGGGATGGTACTTCAGGTGGTACTACTAAAGTGAGCTCTCTCTCAAGGCATCATCAGCTGGCTGTCAGTGAAGAAGTCGAGTCGGCACTGCCTCTCATTCTTCCTTTCATCGTCACCATCTCTTCCATAAAATGGGTCACTGACAAATCCATCAAAGCCGAATTAAGGGAACATCTGGCTCCTGATTCCCAAAAATTGAGAAGCCTATTACTCACCTTGGCTCATTCATATCTGTCATCCAATCACAGCAACGTCTACAAACACAGTACAGTCATATGAAAAAGTTTGGGCACCCCTATTAATCTTAAGCATTTTTATTTATAAATATTTGGGGGTTTGCAACAGCTATTTCAGTTTGATATATCTAATAACTGATGGACACAGTAATATTTCAGGATTGAAATGATGTTTATTGTACTAACAGAAAATGTGCAATATGCATTAAACCAAAATTTGACAGGGGCAAAAGTATGGGCACCCTTATCATTTTCTTGATTTGAATACTCCTAACTATTTTTACTGACTTACTGAAGCACAAAATTGGTTTGGTAACCTCATTGAGCTTTGAACTTCATAGCCAGGTGTATCCAATCATGAGAAAAGGTATTTAAGGTGGCCAATTGCAAGTTGTTCTCCTATTTGAATCTCCTCTGAAGAGTGGCATCATGGGCTCCTCAAAACAACTCTCAAATGATCTGAAAACAAAGATTGTTCAACATAGTTGTTCAGGGGAAGGATACAAAAAGTTGTCAGTTTTTGTTAAGCCCAGAAGTGGCAGGCCAAGAAAAATATCAGAAAGCCAGGGAAGAAGAATGGTGAGAACAGTCAAGGACAATCCACAGACCACCTCCAAAGACCTGCAGCATCATCTTGCAGCAGATGGTGTCACTGTGCATCGGTCAACAATACAGCGCACTTTGCACAAGGAGAAGCTGTATGGGAGAGTGATGCGAAAGAAGCCGTTTCTGCAAGCACGCCACAAACAGAGTCGCCTGAGGGGTGCAAAAGCACATTTGGACAAGCCAGCTTCATTTTGGAAGAAGGTCCTGTGGACTGATGAAACAAAGATTGAGTTGTTTGGCCTTACAAAAAGAAACACAGCATTCCAAGAAAAACACTTGCTACCCACTGTAAAATTTGGTGGAGGTTCCATCATGCTTTGGGGCTGTGTGGCCAATGCCGGCACTGGGAATCTTGTTAAAGTTGAGGGTCACATGGATTCCACTCAGTATCAGCAGATTCTTGAAAATAATGTTCAAGAATCAGTGACGAAGTTGAAGTTACGCCGGAGATGGATATTTCAGCAAGACAATGATCCAAAACACCGCTCCAAATTACAATGTTACAATGTTCTGGAATGGCCATCCCAGTCCCCAGACCTGAATATCATTGAACATATGTGGGATGATTTGAAGCGGTCCATGCTCCGCGACCATCAAACTTGAACTGGAATTGTTTAGTAAAGAGGAATGGTCAAAAATACCTTCATCCAGGATCCAGGAACTCATTAAAAGCTACAGGAAGCGACTAGAGGCTGTTATTTTTGCAAAAGGAGGATCTACTAAATATTAATGTCACTTTTCTGTTGAGGTGCCCATACTTTTGCACCTGTCAAATCTTGGTTTAATGCATATTGCACATTTTCTGTTAGTACAATAAACCTCATTTCAATCCTGAAATATTACTGTGTCCATCAGTTATTAGATATATCAAACTGAAATAGCTGTTGCAAACCCCCAAATATTTATAAATAAAAATGCTTAAGATTAATAGGGGTGCCCAAACTTTTTCATATGAGTGTATTTGTGGGTGATATTAGGGGAAGACATACATGGTTCTGTTATGTTTTTTCAGTCTTTTTTTCCTGTACCCTGTTATTAGTGATCACACCTGTGCCTCTTTTCTAGCCCTGCCCTCTTGTTATCTCCTCCAGGTGTCTCTAGTCTCTGTCTGTGTATAAGTAGCTCTTTGTTCTAGCATCACTTTGTCTGTTATTGTGCTTATGTTTTTTTCTCTCCACTCCCTTCTTGTTTTTTCTTGTTTTCTTCACTGTAATGTTAGGTCCCTTTGTCTGAGTATGTTGGTTTGAATAGTTTGGTCTTCCATTGTCTGTTTTTTCTGGTTTGTTTCCTTGTTTTAGTTCCTGTTTTGTTACTGTATTTTTGTTCATTTTGTTAATAAATCATTACTTGCATTTACGGCCACCTCCTGCTCTCCATTCAATGGACTGCATGTCCCCTGCACAATGTTAAAATAATAAATCATCTTTGTCTTCTTTCGGCTGCATCCTTTAGGGGTCGCCACTGTGGATCATCTGCCTCCATCTTGCCCTTGAAGTCCTGCACCTTTACGGCCTCTACTTCTTGCATCTTCACCTTTCCACCTGCCTCCCTTTCATTCACACGTATTCCGTCTTGTCTCTACTGACCTTCATTCCTCTATTCTCCAGTGCAAACCTCCACCTCTCCAGGTTCTCTTCCACCTGCTCTCTACTCTCACCACAGATTACAATGTCATCTGAAAACATTGTGGTCCATGGAGCCTCCTCCCTGACCTCATCTGTCAACCTGTCCATCACCATTGCAAACAAGAAGGGGCTGATCCTTGATGTAACCCTACCTTCACCTTGACACCATTTTCACTCCAACTGTACACCTGACCACTGTCTCACTCCTCATACATGTCCTGCACCACCCTTACATACATTTCAGCCACACCTGACTTCCTCATACAGTACTACAGTTCCTCTCTAGGCACCCTATCATATGCCTTCTCTAGATCCACAAAGACACAATGTACCTCCTTCTGACCTTCTCTGTACTTCTTTACCAACACTCTCAATGCAAAAATTGCACCTGTGGCACTCTTTCTGGGCATGAAACCAAACTGCTGCTCAGTGATCTGAGCCTCTTGCCTTAGCCTTGCTTCAACAACTCTTTCCCATACCTTCATGGTGTGGCACATCAACTTTATACCTCTGTAGTTACTGCAGCTCTGCACATCACCCACAAAAAGTCCACTGCGTTCTCTCTTAAACATCTAAATACCTCCACAGCTATGTCATCTGGACCAACTGCCTTTCCATTCTTCATCCTTTTTAAAGCTGCCCTCACTTCCACCTTACTAATTCTCTGCACTTCCTGATCCACTATCTCTCCCCCATTGTCCTCCTCTCTCTCTCATTTTTCTCATTCATTAGTTCTTCAAAGTGCTCCTTCCATCTACTCAACACTCCCTGATCACTCACTAGTACTCACTAGTTTCCCTATCCTTTGTCAGCCTAACTTGCTGTACATCCTTTCCAGTTCTATCTCTCTGTTCAGCCAAACGATACAAGTCCATTACTCCTTCTTTACTGTCCAGCCTCTCATACAACACATAATAGGCCTGAGCCTTTGCCTTTGCCACCATTCTTTTTGTTATGCTACTAGCCTCACAGTACATTTATGCAACCACAACTGACATAAACCCAGCCCACTAACAAAAGCCTTTAGAAGCTAAACACAGTGGCTTCAGAAGAATTTAGAAATTATAGCACAAAATTAACTTTGGTGTAGATAAGAGATTCCAAGAGAGCAGTTAAATAGCTGATCTCCAATAATGTTACTCCATTAATGTTTATATTGCAGAAATGTTAGTTGCCACAAGATGTCAGCAAAGGCTTATCCACTCCATATCTATCTATCTATCTATCTATCTATCTATCTATCTATCTATCTATCTATCTATCTATCTATCTATCTATCTATCTATCTATCTATCTATCTATCTATCTATCTATCTATCATTTATTCATATGGAACCACAGTGAATCCACTGTTCTCACCTGTTCTCTCTCAACAAATGTTCTGCAAAAAAGTAACATTGTTGCTGAGTAACAATGTTTCATCATCAAACATGTGAATAAGGGAATTAGTCACTGGTAATTTTTCCCACTTCAAGCAAAGAATAAAATCATACATTTCTGGCATCCAGTCTGGAAGAAAAGAAAGCAATGAAAAAATGCTGATTGCCAGGAAATTTCCAGAGAGAGTCTGTCCATCCTGACTGACCATAAACTGAGATCCACCTTGGCAAAGTGCTCACAGCCTGACCATAGAGATGGGCAGACCCAAAAAAATCTTTGGCGGCCCAAAGAACAGAGACTGTGCACAGCAGTTCACACTAAACATGCCTGAGGCAGAGCTGCACTTCCTTACTGAGTGTGCAAAGTACCATAAAATCAGAACCAAATTCATTGAAATAACCATCAGTTACCCTGTATTCCAAAACCTTCTTAAGCTTAAAAAACTACCCTACTTCCTTGGAGAAAGTGGAGTGCTGTACTCTGGCAGCACAGTATGTTCACTCCTCATACCTGTGAGTAGATTCATTACATGGATTATAATCTACAATATATTATAGTTATTATGTATATTATTATTGTTCATATTATATATTTTTTATTTTTTTATTTTATAGTGTTAAATTTTATATGTCCTTGGACACAGCTTTGGTTATTCAAATATCAAAATTTGTCATGACAATAAAGCAATTTTGAAACAAATTGAGAGAAAGAGAGTGAGAGAGCAAGAGAGAGAGAGAGACAGAAAGAGAGAAAGAGAGAGAGGTGGGGTGGGGTGGGGTGTGGTGGGAGTGGGCAGGGGTACAGGAAATATGTATTATTAAACTGCTGAGCAGGTGCAGAGACTGCACTAAGGAGACGCAATGTCTCAGCAATTATTTATTTATCATAGTTCAATTTTGTAAGTCATTCACTTCAATGGAATACCACAGAATTGCAGCAATATTTAGCCTGATGACTATGCTCATTTCTGTGCCATCAGTAGCATTTTGAGCATCTCAATTAATCATAAGGCTCTTCCTCTACCCTGAAAACTCTCCTTAATATAAAAACCTAATATAAAAACATGATTCTTGATCTAATCCCATCTGCAGCCTTCCTACTCTCAGCTAAAAACTCTTTTCCTCCAGTATGTCTTCAAGGAAGCACACTGATACACATCTAAGTATAGGACAACAAAAAATTCATTAGCTATAATATAGGACAGCTGAGTTCCCTCTGAAGATCCACCACTTAACTGTTCGTTTTCCCAGAAGACCGAGTATGACTATCCAAATGTATCCAAGTCTGTTTTGACCCCTCCCTCACAAATAAATGCATGTCAAGAATTAATAAGGATTATGAGAAAATTACTGTTAATACATACTTTAAACTGAACTTTAACTGGACCTCTGGAAGCTGGGATGATGTATGATGCTACTGACTGCATTCTCTGACCATTCTGCTTACCCTCCCACCCACACTCTCTCACCACTCTGTACGCTCTCTCACCACTATAATAGGCAATAGTCTGTATCATATTGGGCTGTATATCTTACAAACATGTTTCTTTATGGAATCAAAAGTGGTTCTTTTATGGAATGGCTGAAAAAACATTTGAAGTACCTTTATTTTTAAGAGTGCAAGCACTATGCTTTTAAAGCATGATAGCTATGGACCCAAAGCCTTAGCAAAAAAAAAATAAAGTTCATCCACAATGACAGCATGACTATATTTGGAACAAGAAGTAAACAGTGTCTGTAGTGGCACTGCATATTCAAACACATGGGGTTAATTAAACATGCTGCCATGTTCTTTCAGTTGCTAGAGTATACCATAATTCATTAGCACCAGGACCAGGATTAGATTCTCCCCCTTCCCATCATGTCATCATGACCCAGCATAACACTGAATTCTGGCACAGTGGAACATCAGGAGGAGCTCTGAGCATTTCTGATTCATACTTCTAGTCAAAGCAAACAAGGCCATTTGTATTATGCATACAAAGGGAAATGAGGAATAAGTGATGTTGTCTAAAATGGAAGCCACCCCCCTCCCCCCAAAAAACACAACAAAAAAATAAATAGAAATATATAAATAAAATACTGATTTCAGGCCTTAACCTTTAGACCAAATTTAGACCTTAAGCTAGTCAAAATCGTCTTCATTTGAGATGTAAAAATTAAAGAGAATCTAAATATTAAATGTAAGATTTTTTTGCTTATAATAAAAGTTATAATCCAGTTTTTGAACTGAAAATGCCATAATCTTGATGAATTATTTGGTAATGATTAGACTGATACTTGTCATTGGTCCAAATCAAATAAAAACAATAACCTGAACACCCTTTATTGTTTATGTATGTATCAGTATTATTCCTTCTCAGGACTTCTCATTATTATATTTGAACACTGTTTGTGGAAAGAAAGAAACAAAGAGTTTCTTCTTCTCATTTTCTTCTATAACCCAATTTCTGAGTCAGTAATGTTCCATCCACCCCTCACTGTTCAGTCACAATCAGAATGTACACATGGACAGAGCAGTAATATGGAAGGTGGAAGGTTTCTGCATTTAAATTGGGATTTAATTAACGAGTGAAATTGATCTATTTTCTAAACTGGACTACTTACTGACTATTTATTACTCAGTGAGGTGATGAGGTCAGATGGGGTATGTTTTATAGTTTGTTATGATATGTGTTTCATGTCTGTAGGTTACTCAGATTCTGAGGTATGAAGCCTATAATACAGCATGTAACTGCCCACAAAATGCAGATCTCGGTTGCTAAGAACATGACAAGACAGAGAATCTTGATGGGAATGTCAAATAAATGAAAATTTTTAATTCTGATTTGCCCACCTATTAATTTGATTCATTTGTTGCAGCAATGTTACGGGCTGTTGAATGAAAATTAGGTGGACCTGAATAATCTGATGTGAGCTATTTTGACGGGTAGTGCTAAAAAGATTTAAGCTGCAAACAGAAAGGTGTGATAAGTTCATCCACCTGAATACAAACTCTTGGATTAGAGGTAAGACCGGAAGCAACAAGCTACTGTTTAGCCCTGTTTGCGAAACTATTGACAGAATCAATTTCAGATTTTGCTCAGAAAGCATGCAGAATCAGCCCCAAATGCTTCTGCTGATTTCTCACCTAACCAGTAAGTAAGCTCAATTATGGATACAAGTGTAATAGTCATACAAAGATACTGTATACAAACTAATGCATTAGGCCCATGACAATTCATATCCCAAAATACAGCAGTTTCTAGCCTGGAGCCTGGAGCACTGGAGCCTGGAGCACTATCTGCTTGGGATACTTTCGTATTTACATTAGTCCTTCGACACATGGAGTAATTAGTGACTTAAAAAGCTCTTCCTTAATTAAAGAGGGTGGTGCTCTAACATGGCTATCCACTATCTTGCTGTTTGCTATTGATAATGTCCTGCTGTATTTTCACATCAATTTCACATTAATTAACAGCAGGCTGTGTGCATGTAACTGTTAGGTCTGCACCTTCTACAGCAGGGTTAGGCATTCCTGTACAGTTTGCAGTTTCCTGGCTCTAAGAGACCTACCATACCTTGCAATTGAATCAGTTGTGCTTGAGCAGGAATGTCACAAACAGAACGGATGTGCATGTCTGATCACAAATCTGCATGGGTCTCTGCTGTAACAATGTGCCATTCTGGCTACATAGCCCTTGGCACTCTTCTTGGATCCCTGCTTTTCTGTCAGTCTGGATTTGACGTGATTGTTGAGGGCCCAGATGGAAATCTATGTAAAATCTGTAAAAATCTATGTAATTCAGATCCCTTCCTAGGCTATGTTCAGACTGCCAGCCCAAATAGATAGATGCCAATAGATACTGGCATATCTACTGTAGATTGTACACACATAGATTTTTTTTAGCCTGGAAGGAAACAAAACCCCAAACAAGTCAGAGCCATGCCACATATGAAGGTGGTTTAAAATGCAATAAGAATTAGATTTGTACAGGTGTGACTCAGTTTGGATGCTCTGGCCTTTCAAAGTGTCTTTTTTTTGTCACTCACAGTCTGACAAACAAGAACCAAGTCAAATCCAGAATGATGGATATGCAGGGATTCAAGAAGAGTGCTAAAGGCTACAGAGCAAACTTAGATGTGCACTTTAAAAAATAAAAGTGCTTCAATAGGTTATTTGAATTGATGCCATAAAAAACAAAAGATTTTAAAATGATAAAGAAGCTTTACATTATGTGATGGTTCTTCTGACCTTTGAAAGATTCTAAAACCAGTTTCTTCATGGAACCAAAAGTGGTTCAACTATGGCCTCGCTAAAAGAATGATTTGAAGCACCTTTATTTTTAAGAGTGCATATCCAAGCATACTACATAGCCATTAGCATTTTTCTTGAATCTTGAATTTAAGGGTGTGTAGTTAGTGATACCTATGTTGCTAACACAGCAACCCATGCAGATAGATTTGTGATTTTCAAACACACAAATCTGATCTGATCACTTGTAAACCAAAAAAACAACAACAACAAAAAAAATCAGTCTCAGGAGATCTGGTTAGAGAAACAAGGTCAATTCTACTGCAGTCTGAACATAGGAGGTGTGTTAAAAAAATATCCAACCTTTATTGTTAAAAAAACAAAACAAATTCAGAACAATCCTGCACTAATCTCCACACATCTCCCAATGTTTCTGCCACAGTCAGAAGCAGCACTAGAATGCCTCTTTTGAGAGGACACATTCTGCATGTCACTTTCATGGGCTTTTTTGGCTTAACGAAATGCCTGAAGTCACACAGAGCCATGTTGGGAAAGTAGGGAACCTGAAGAAGCACAGGTGGGTATTTGGAAAGGAAACTATCAAAGGAATGGGGTGGTGCATTATTGTGATGGAGCTGCCAACTGCTCACAGCCCACAGGTTCAGCCATTTGCTGATCATTTCGACTTTACACAAAATTGAATGCAGCAGCGTTGTTCAAGTTTTTCTGTCATTTTGTGAAAAACGAAAATCCGATTGACAGTTACACTTCCTCACTCGTCTTCCATTGACTGTAGGAAAAACCATGGCTTCCTTACTTAATTTGTTTACACACATTTGTTTATCCACACTGGTTTGGATGACATTAGCAAAAATCATATTTTTTTTGCTGTCTGAACTATCAATATCAATCTGGATGCAGTCTGGATACGCCAAAGATCGGTTTTAGGCTGGCAGTCTGAAAATAGCCTAAAATGTGCTTCTGCGATCTTTCATGTCTCTGCCTTATGTCCTACTTCCCATCCTTTTAATCATTCTTCCCACCTGTGTGTAGTTCAGCTACACCTCCTTCCCATGTGTTCCCAGTCCTGTCTGTTGTATAAATAACCCTCATGTTTCCTTGTGCTTTTGTCTGGTGTTTTTTTGGCCCTTGTGTGACCATATTAATGCCTTCCTGCTGTAGCCTTTGGTATTTGCTGGGCCATGTTAAATCAACTTTGAGCTCTAACATCCATCTTGACCCTAAGCCTCACCAATTTGTGGCTCTGACAACATCATATTTGCTGACCACAGAGGCAACCCAACATTCCCACGCAAGAGGTAATTTCTACTTCAGGTCCATACTCACTGTTCTTTCTTCATGTGCTAATGCACTTCTTCAGAGTAGCAGAAACCTGGTCTACAACCACTCAAGGGTGTTCTCTCCACAAGCTCTCTTATACTCTCTCTCTCTCTTTTTCTTTAAATATGCTTGGAAGGGGTCTGTCCAACACTACCTCCAAATTATAGTGCTACACCCCAGCATATCAAATGACAGAAAGCAACTGACAGAAATCAACTGCTTTAGTAGAGGAACCTGCTTCCCCCTAAGGAACTCATCATCATAAACACCTGCCATCATGGTAGGAAGACTCGTCAGACTGTTACTGGGCCATCTCTGATCTCTGAATATTTCTTGGCAATGCAGTTTTTTTTTTATCTATGTCTGTTCTCTGATGGCAATGCAGATACAGCTAGCAAATGTTTAAGCGTATAAATGGACTGTCTAGGAAGTCCTACTCAGGACTGCCATCAAGAGAGGGACAGGAATGCCACAGACACCCTTATACAATTGCTGCCCCCTCAGTGCCCCACACAGAGATGTGGTTTTTACCTTCTATACATTAGGTATTGTACATTTCAATCAGTAATGTTGACAATTGTAAGTAAATGAACATGCCTTCTTCACATACTGCTTGATTGTCTCTTGAAAACTACATATGCAGACCTCAACCTCACATATCCCTAATAGGTTCATTATGGAATCAAAAGTGGTTCTTTTATGGAATGGGTGAAAAAAAAACTTTATTTTTAAGAGTGCAAGCACTATGCTTTTAAAGTGTGATACCTTTTCTTTTCTTTTCTTTTCTTTTCTTTCAATGCTTGAAAAAACATTTGAAGCACCTTTATTGATGAGTGTAGGACGATGTCCTACTATAAGAGCATCTGCATAATGACAATTTAAACGAAATGTTGACATTGAAGCAAATGGGATGTTTTCCTAAGCTCTGCCATTTGGGGGCACTATGATCCTGAAGTAGAAGCTTCTTGCATATTCACTGAGAAGGAAGCTTTTATTTTTCTGTAAGTTGTGGTGAGCACATACTCATTATTTTTGCCAAAGTGCTGATGGGTCACGTGTTATGTTCGTATGTGTATGAGCCTATCCTCTTTACATCTTCACCTTACTGACTATAGCTTCATGCTCAGTGTAGACGTTAAACATGCCGTCAATCTCCTCCATGCACTATAAAATTAATGCATGTAACCATGGGAATAATATTCAGGGGCATTGAAGTGTTACAACCCCAAAATATTAATGTTAAACTAGTTGTCACAAAACATTTTGTTTAATTAATGCAAATACATGTTAGAAGTAACTACAGGTGTAAAGTCCAATGACTTAAAATTATTAAAATGTGATAAAGATAAATTAAACCAGTTGACTCCTGAGTGCACAATTCAACATTTCTGTCCTGCCAACAGTGTATTTAGTGTAGCTGTGTGAAGTGGTGGTGCTTTCTCAGCAATGCACTGAATGCAAGTGGATCTCCCTCCCATTCCTACCCCTGTGCAACTGAGTGTGTTCAGTGGGGGTGGGGGCCAAAGTAATTAAGCTCTACTGGGATTTAAACTCAAGCCCAGTGCATTGCAGTGCCATAGTCTACATCAAATGCTGAATCATGGAGCACAGTTTTCACAAACATATTCATTAAAAAAAAAATTCAAATTAATTGTATGTGTTAACGTGCTAATTTTGACAGTAATAATAAAAAGGCAATGAAACAAATGTGGTTATAACCAGAATATTGTTCTTCCACAGTATTAAACTTACAGTTTAAATTTCACAGTTTGACAGCTTCATATTGCCCTTCCTAATTGTTTTTTGTCTGGCAGCTCACAAAGTAAACCAATTAGGGTTAGCATTCTGGAAAACTTTCATAGAGCAATTAGTCTGGTTTGTGTGAAGTCATAGAGTAAAAGTTTAATTTTCAATACCTAGTAACCTCATGTCAAGTTAGTAACTAAGAAAGAAAACCACAGTGTGCAATTAGGAGATGGTAAAGTTATGTGAAATGTTTGTGCTTAATAAATAGGTCCCTGAAGGAGTACTCTTAAGCAAGAGAGTCCCAGAGTCAGCCAGATCAACATCAGTATTATTGTGTTTTCCATCTGCATGTTTATACTGGAGGAGACTATGCTGGAACATCTATGAATAATGAATGGGTATCTACAGGAACTGCTAAGTTGTTGTACTTGGAAGGTTGAGTGGTCAGTAGTGACTTTGGGAGGTGGTGCATTCAGCGTGCACTAGCTTCTGTTGCATATATGAAGGACTGAGAGTGAATTTCAGCATCTTCTCTTCAGTTCAAATAACTGTCCAACAGTAAGAAAAAATTGACACCATTTGTCTTAAAAACGGTAAATTCTTTCTGGTCCATTCTTCATAACACCTCCGTTCAGTGTAAAGGACAGCTGGTGAAAACTGATCAAAATATGCTGAAAAATAAAAATGCAAAAAATGTCTGACCAGATCATATTATGATTCTCAAAATAACCATTAAAAGTCTGGATTAAAAAAGACGTTCATCCTCACCCACTGAAGAAGACTGAAAGATGTAATGATCTATAGCTTGTACCATTAACCTCAGTCATCAGTCTACAAATGTATTTGCATCATCATGTTGTGTGTGGACAGTGGACACAGACAATAATCTCATTCTTAAGCACATTATTAAAACCCCACAAAGGATCTGCTGATGTCACTACATTATTTTAAAAATGAACAAAATCATGTGTACGCACAGTGTGCACAGGATCACAGCTGCTGGCGCCAGCTAACGATGAGCTGTAGTTAAAGGTTAATTCCAGCTCTTCCTGTTTTGGCACAGTTTAAACTGTAATTTGGTTTGGAGGGGCTAGATGTGAGGTTTAATCCAGCTAAAAGGATTTCAGAAAGCTTTACTGCAGCTAGTGTGTCTAGGTTTGATGTATACACATTACCTGAACATGTGCTCCACACACACAAACCAGGCAGACTCACATATGTCTGCAATATGGATTATTGTGGATTAACATGGTAACCAGATATCACCAGGAACATTCCTTAAACAATGCCTTCATTAGTTTAGTAACATTCAGGTTTTTTTTTTAATCAATCTTCAGAATTTCATATTGTGATTTTTTGAAGCACTGGTACAGCACTAGCACTAATTCACACATTTTAACTCTGTCTGTCTGTATGTATGCATGCCTTTTTGTATGTCTGCCTGTCTGTCCAAAACTTGCTGGAAAAACATGTCCACTTTGTCTATTAGACCACTTTGTCTAAATCTTTTGAGAGGCCTGTGTTTAATTAGGATTAATCAGGGTAAAAAAAAAATATTTGCATAGCTCGCAAAAGTATCAGTGTCTATGTTGGCTGTTCACAGTCTGTTTACTCTTACTCCTCAGAAAGCTCATTTGAATCTGTAATGAAGTGAGAACTGGAGAGGCACTCTGTGGGGCCATTCCTCATGAGATTCCAGCAAACCCTGGCTCATTTCATTTCTCAGTTGTATCTTGCTGTACTGGACTGTTGGACTGTTTTTGAGTCTGTTCCATTACAGAGATGATACTGCTTTTACAATATCCATATATATATATATATATATATATATATATATATATATATATATATATATATATATTATATATATATATATATAAATCTGAAAAGCTGAACAATTGCTGTAGAAGAAACTCATCTATGTTAACGTTTACCTGCACTGCACCTCACTCACCTCTCATCTTTAAATTCCTAGCACTGCTCCTGTGCTGGTTCCAACCCATATGTCCAGTGCTGGCCAGATTCCAACTTAGCTGGCGCCACAGCCCAGCACATCAAAGCAGCACACAGATCTCAGCTGCATTAAGACAGCACCAGGAGAGCCCTTTAAATAATGTATTTCACACCCAGGTCCTGGGAAAACAGATGTAAACACATTTGCACATGTAGGAGCAGTTCTGTTATTGTTAAGAGGAATAAAATAAATGAATAAAATTAATTGGGTTGTAGCAAACAAATCAAAAATATTAATCTGGTAGGAAATTTAACACTGAATCAGGATGAGCTGATGATTTAAACACCCTGGCTTAGCAGTATAATATATTATATACATTTTCTCCTATTTAATGGGTCAGAAAATCACCTTTAATTGGATTTCTTGAGTTAGATCCAAATTTTCGCCCAGTGCTAGATCAAACATTTTAGTCCTCAGTCAGTAAAATTTATTAACATTCAGATTAACCAGAGCTCTATCTCAAGGTTCTGTTAGCCCACGCATAATCACAGCTAATGTTTATTACATTTACCACTTCACACACTTAGTGGTGTGGACTCGCCTAACGCATCGTTCTGCTGTTCATCAGTGGCCGCAGTGGCTGCCCAAAATGAACCACTTTCTGCTGATGAAGGCTGTGAATCTCTTTATGTCTATGTCTATTTTATTTCCACCACAGCTTGCTCAAGCTTGCTTGCTGTGGGTCAGGGCTGCTAGGTGCAACAAAAATCCAGTTCGATGTTGGGCTCCAAAACCTGCCCCACAGAAGCTGAATAGGTGTCATAGACATCTGAAGAAAACATTTAAACAAAATTATTTCATATGACCGAATAGCACTTAAATCTTTTGGGCAATCTTATATTGTTTTTTATTTCTTTTATAATCTAATTTATAATTTAGTTAAGCATTTTATGTGTTAGCGTTAACATTTTTGCTTTCTGATATCCTGGTCATTAGACTTAGATTTCCTGATTTCCTGGTCATTTCTGAATTCCTGGTCACTAGAATTTCAGTTTACACGAAGAGCTATTTTGAACTTTTGGACAATTTTGTCTGTTTGGTGTTTACTGTTGTCTTTCCTTCTCTCAGGACTCCTTTCTAAATTCTTGTCAGCTATTTAACACCACATCAGTAACACATTACCAAAAAAATATTTCATTTTTGTACTGTTTGTAATGTAAGTATTTTGGTGGCAGGGTAATCCCAGAAATCTCCAGAAAAAGGTAATATATAATATTTTAGAATTGCGCACAACTGAAAAGTATGAACCTGAAAAGTATGAACATGTACAGCACTCAATATTTAGTTTGGGCCTGGATTACTGCAGCAATGCGGTGTGCGGTTTTATCAGTCTGTGGCACTGCTCAGGTGTTATGAGAGTCCACATTGCTCTGATAGTGGCCTTCAGCTCTTCTGAATTGTTGGGTCTGGCGTCCTCGGTTAAGGTCAGGCGAGTTTGCTGGCCAATTAAGAACAGGGATACCATGGTCCTTAAACCAGGTACTGGTAGGTTTGGCACTATGTGCAGTTGCCAAGTCCTGTTGGAAAATGAAATCTGTATCTCCATAAAGTTGGTCACCAACAGCTATGAAGTGCTCTAAAACTTCTTGCAGAAGTTGGCTGCTTTTGACCTGGACCTCAGAAAACATTAATGGGACCAACACACCAGCAGATGACATGGCACCCCAAACCATCGCTGACTGTGGAAACTTTACATTGGACCACAAGCAACTTGGATTCTGTGCCTCTCCACTCTTCCTCCAGACTCTGGGACCTTGAATCCTAAATGAAATTTACTTTCATCAGAGAACATAACTTGGGCCACTCAGCAGCAGTTCAATCCTTTATAGCCCAGGTGACGCTTCTGACGCTGCCCTTATTCCAGAGTGGCTTGACACAAGGAATGCATAGCCAAACCCATGGCTTCATACACATCTGTGTGTGGTGGTTCTACACTGATTCAGCTGCAGTCCAGAAGTCTTGTGAATCTCCCCAACATTTTTGAAAGGGTTTTGTTTCACAATCTTCTCCAGGGTGCAGTTATCCCTATTGCTTGTACAATTTTTTTCTACCACATCTTTTCCCTTCCCTTCGCCTTCTATTAATATTGCTTATACACAGAGCTCTGTGAACAGCCAGCCTCTTTAGCAGTGACCTTTTGTGTCTTGCACTCCTTGAGCAATGTGTCAATAGTCGTCTTTTGGACAACTGCCAAGTCAGCAGTCTTCCCCATGATTATGTAGCCTTCAGAACTAGACTGAGAGACCATTTAAAGGCCTCAAGGTCCAGGTTTTGAATTAATTAGCTGATTGGAGTGTGGCACCAGGTGTCTTCAATATTGAAACTTTTCACAATATTCTAATTTTCTGAGATACTGAATTTGGGATTTGATCTAATTTGGGATTTCCATTTGTTGTCAGTTATAATCATCCAAATTAAAAGAAATAAACATCTGAATATATCAGTATGTGTGCATTGAATGATTATAATATAAAGGTTTAACTTTTTGAATGAAATTACTGAAATAAATCAACTTTTTCATGATATTCTAATTTGATGACCAGCACCTGTAGTTCTGTAAATGATGTAGGTACAGGCCAATTATTGACTGCCTCCATCTTCCAGTCACTCATAGTAACTCTGTTGGCAGTAACCACATAACCCAAATATGAGACTAAAAGGAGATGAAATTCACACTTCTGCCCTTTAACAAACAAATAGTCTAGTAGCCTACAGAGAATTAAGAGTATATTACTAATGGGTTTCCAAAATGGGGGAATAAATCAAGATATTGTTTATAAATGCTATTGCATATTTACAGAGCATGTCTCTAAGGGTATCATTAATAAATGGCTGAAATACAGATGGTGCATTGGCCAAACCCTGGCTCATAACCTGATATTCATAGTGTCCTTGGTGGTGATGAATTCAGTCTTCCACTTGTCGCCTTTTCAGATATGAATGAGATTCTAAGCGCTACATAAATCCAGTTTAGTAAAATATTTACCATTCCTGAGCTGTTCCAGGGCTACAGGTATGAGTGGAATTGGGTAGTCATACTTTTTGTGCCATTATTTAGGGCACAGTAGTCTATGCGTGGCCATAAACCACCATCCTTCTTTCTTACAAAGAAACACTCTGAAGCAACTGAAGAGGTGAATGGAAGGATGGAATGGATGGAAGCCTTGTGCTAATATAATCCTCCATATATTTCCCCCCCTCTTGAGTAAGAGGAAAAACACAAGACATACATAATGGTTCACTGTCTATGGCTCAATCTGT
The DNA here is from genome assembly GCA_034509495.1 of Acestrorhynchus altus. Taxonomy (NCBI): domain Eukaryota; kingdom Metazoa; phylum Chordata; class Actinopteri; order Characiformes; family Acestrorhynchidae; genus Acestrorhynchus; species Acestrorhynchus altus. The sequence goes on along the minus strand of CM067509.1, from coordinate 10,328,554 downwards.
GGAGGTAAATTAGTGACACCTCCACTAAGTCTGAGTATTCAGGGAGAATAAGGATAGTTTGGGTAGTTTCAAGACTTTTTAAAGTAGTATACCTGACTGCTGTTTCCAGGAGATTATGGGTTTATGTTTGTCTAACCAAGGACAAGGGAATAATCCGAACATGGGGTGATAAAGAAAGATAAAGGTGATAGAACCTCAAAATGAAGAAAATTTGTCTGGACGGAGAGCAGGGACATCTTGCAAGTGATGGGAACACCCCCAATAGGTAACGCATCCAGAGCTATCATACTTAGAGGGAACCTCGTCGGCTCCACTGAGCAATGGAGATCAAAGGTCAGACGAGGATGTATGAAGTTCCCCTCTGCACCAGAGTTGAACAGGGCGGAAACACAGAGAGATACTTTGTGGTAGCTAACAATGACAGGCAGAAAAAATGAAGAAGATAATAAATCATGCATCAGAATGGTTATTTCCTTATGTAGCAGCTTGTGATAGGACATTTAACATAGCTATGTGTAATGTGATTGGCTTCTCCACAGTACAAGCAGAGGCTATTTTACCGACTCTGTAGGTGTTCATGCCTTGATTAAATGGTATGTATCCACCTGGAGGGGTTCCTCAGGACAAACAGGATTGGAGACATTCTGTGGAGTGGACATCCTGGTTGTGTTGGGAATAGCCGTTTTTGCAGTAACTGATCCAGATGGATGATTAGTGAAATCAGACCGTCCAGAGATAAATCGCAGTCCCTGCAGGCTAGTTCAGTCAACATATCTGAGTTTAGTCTGTCTGTACGTATGTCGTGTTAATGAGCACTGGCTAATTCCAGGCATTACCGGGAGCTGTAATGCGGAAATCCAGGGCATAGGCGGCTACTGGGTGATTACCTTGCCTAACAGCTAAAAACAGTTAACCTCCACCTCCTAACAGTTAGATCTCCCAGCAGCCTCTTGATCAAAATTCCTGTACAAATTCATGAAAAGTATGGGACTGTATAGACAGCAGTCTAGAGCCTTACCAAAGAGACATGATTTTACAAAAGCTATCTTGTCTGGACTTGAAGGGGAATTGGAAAAGTAAACAGAACATTGTAACAAAAATCCACAGCATTTGTCAGAATCCCCATCATAGGGTTCTGGCTTACAGACTGGAAAAGCAAATAGAGCTCTAGCTGTAGGTTGCACAGGCAGGTGGGTATAATCTCCAGGGTGCCCCCTTGTGGTCAGTGTTTGTATTCTGGCTAGGATCTTAGCAAATTTTTCTGTTAAAGCTGGACAGACTTGAGCAAACGCAGAGTAGCAGTATAAGGATTTTAATAAGAATAAGACAAGAATTGGGGTCAAACAGCCCAGGTCAGAAACAAGCAGGCAGAACAGTACAATCATGGACTAACCAAAGATGGAATGGTAACACAACTGAGGATCAGAACCCATAGACAAAATCACAGGGCTGGGCAAGAGGTAAATCATTAACAGACAAAGAAGGGTCATACATGGAAAGACAAGCAAGAATAACACACAGGCAATGCTAAGAATTGCAGTGGCACAGGGTTGTCTAAAGAACTGGCTTGTATACACTAAATCCCAGGTTAACGTAGTCATTATTCCAGAGAGCTTGAACGAGCTAGGGTCACATGAGTCCGGAGAGTCTGAGAGATGCATGACAGATGTTCACAAGGACAGAGTGCCAATCCATTTCTGGGCATACAGGCATACATTCACTCACACACATAAACACTTATTCACACACTAGGGCAATTTAGAGTAGCCAGTTCACCTGGGATCCATGTTTGTGGAAGGTGAGAGGAAACCAGAATCCTCAGAGGAAACCCAGGCAAACACAGAGAGTACATGGAAACTCCACCCAGACAGGGCACACGACCCCATTTCTTGGAGGCAAACATTCTAACCACCAAGCCACTGTACCTTCCAGGAGAGTGAAAGGAGTGAAAAGGAGTGGAATGTGAATCAGAACAGGGAGAAGGAGTGAAAGGAGGTCTGCCCCTACTGACCAGAAAAGAAGCTGAGCTGATCTCTTTGAATTCTGTGTGCACCAGTATAACCAGCAGATATAAAAAATACGGTGTATGTGTGTGGTTGTGTGTATGCTCACTGATGTGTGAGTCATGTGAGTACGTCAGAAAAGCTCTGTGTTCCAGGGCTTTCCAGGTACAACTACTACAATGTGCCATTTTTGAAGAAATACTCTAGCGCCACTGCAGCCTAAAGGAAATTGCTTTTGGCAGAATGAAAACTGCACTGACTGCTTTTATGTTATCTAATGATGGAAAATATAAGACAAAACAAAAGTTAAAGTATTGATTTCATGCTTCCTGACATGAATGTATTTTTGGACTGGGCTGGTTATAACACTTTAAATATTGCCAAAATAATATGGTCACTGATAAATTCCTTTGTCTATGAGTGAGGGCAAAAGAAAGAGAGAAAGGGGGAGAGAGTAAAATCAATGCAGGTTTTGTTCAAGTTGCAACACGTTGTAATTAGGTTTTCCTCAAGAATTGGACTTGCTCTTGCTCCCTTGTGTCCTAAAGGCTTAGACGTCAATAATTTAATCAGTAAGGGCTCAAGCCCTTCCCAACTGTACAACAAGAATAAGCAGGCACAACATTATGCAACATTATGTAAATACTTTTGGTATAGAAAGCCATACAGTGAGGTCAAACTGGGATACCAGAGATTACAGAGTACAACTGATGATTGCAGTACAGAGAGAACTCTACACAGGCAATCTGAAGATACACCATACATTTCTATGCAGTGTCCCTTTAAACCAATATTATGTAACAATCTTACTTTAAAATAATGTTATTTTGATGGCACACTGACTTATATAATAAGGAGAATTGCATCTCCATTGTCACAATGCATCTGATACCTAAAATAAATGTCTGAGTAATCTAAGACACCATTGGCTATTGCCGACTGCAAGGAGATTGGTCACTGGATGAAATATGAATAGACGTTTTTAAGGAGATACCCCCACTCAACAGATTAACAGATTAACTGACCAATGTATCAATTCAAACTGGAGGGAAATTGGTTTAACTCTGACCATGCTTTCAGCCTTAAGCTGTAAATTGATCAAATAGCTTGGATCAGTTGTCTGTCCACACACACACACACGCACACGCACACACACACACACACACACACACACATAACACACCAATGAACAAATGATTAATGTTCTCTTAGTTTTCTCACAAACTGTCTCCTCTGTTGTTCCAGGGACGTGCCATAACACTTTATTTGCTGATAAAATTCATATCTCGCTCAGTCTTCACCCTAAAAAAATGACATAAAATGGCACTGTATGCTCAGTATGATGCATTTATTTGCTATTTACCTATGGAAGCTGACCTAAGTGCTTTTGGGTACATTGTGGAATACACATATCTCTGCCTGGTCATTACATTTTAGATATTTCTGGAGAAAAAAAGACTCTATTCTGAGCACTATTGTGTATTCATAGCCTCGAAATACACACACAATAGGTAATATGGTTCTAGTGAGACTGGTGAGTGAGAGAGCGAGTGTAATAGAGAACACTGTATGTGAATTCATGCATAGTGAAATCCTTTTTCGGGGACAAAAAAGCCTCCTGCGTGATGCTAATAGCCATCATGAGGACTTGCTTGGTGGAAAATTGCTCTCCATTACAGCATTCATATCTCCTCATGACACAGCAGCAATATGCTAATTTCAATATCAGTGATGAACGATGAACATTGCATGCAAGAAATTCCTGTAGGCTACCCCTTGGGGTACTTCCAGACACATGCATACATTTCAGGCAAAACATAAATGACTAAATCAATAAACCATACAGTAAAATATTATTTTAATACTCAGTGTATTCCCAAAAAGTCATGGGAAAACAATATGTAAATTGATTCAAAAGTGACATTACCTCAGGGGACAACTTGTAAACTCAGATGCTTGTACAAGTTTTGAGGTGTTATCTGAGTGAGGTGGAACACTGGCCAGTGTGCTCATGATGAGAAAATGTGAATTACTGATGTGTGAAGCGATGATAGTATGATAGTAGGTGCCAGATGGATGGGATCTTCCATCCACGTTTTCCAGGCATTCCTTGATCCACACTGTCACATGTGTAATGGGAAACATCATAGAAGGCAATACTACCCACAGTGGACAGGGCAGTGGATTCCCACAGGTGTATAATGATTGTGACTGCCAGCATCTGGCTAGAATTGTCTCTGCAAACTAACAAATGACTCTACTTGATACTAATCTTTTGATATAAGTAGAATCTGACAAGAATCTGAATCTTTTTTCATTAAATGTTAAGATGAAGTTGCCATTTTGGAGATACAATTTTCTTGCATGATTTCTGGTGGTCTACTCGTGACAGTAACAGATTGCAGCAATAATGAATATAATTGGTTAGCGTTTAGTTTCATTTAGCTCTAATTACTGGACACACATTAGATCAAAGATTAAAATTGATCCGTAATGTCCTGAATTAAAAGGGCAGGATGTGGGAAGGTCTATAACCGTATCAACTACCAAACCCACATTCTCGCATATATTCTATGTATGTGAGCTTTGTTGTGCTGCATATGTAGTAAATCATTAGTAAGGAAACTGTAGTTGGAGTAAATTGAAGTAAATACTCAGTATTGCTATACTATACTAATGTTTTTTCTAAAATAAGATAACCTTTTATTATGCCGCAGAATTCACAGTAAATGCACTCATCATAAAAAAATAAATGTACTCAGAAAGAAGTACAGGATTGCAGTGCTATTGGGAAGGAAGATAAAGATTCCTAGGAACAATGCATTATTTCAAATTTAGACTGACATGGACAATATTTATTGAACTACTGAATCAGAAGTAAAATGCAATATGCAATCTATTGAGATCTTCATTCTCAGCTCTGGATGAATTTACTCCACAGTTTACAGAATAGATATATAATTCTTAGCAGCCAGGGGTGAGTTTCCCCAAAGCAATCAATCTCAGCTAATTAAAGAAGGATATGAGAAAAGAACAAGCCAACTTCCCAAAGAGCCCCACAAACTAAAACTTAACGACTGAGTTCAAAGAATGTATTTGACTCCTCCCCAAAAACAAGCTCTGTCCAACCTCAAACATCGCTTCAACTCAAGTATATATTCTGTATTTTTGTCTCTTTCAATTGTATGTTTGTCATTATTGTTGTTAAATATTTTTATTGCAATATAACAATGATGAAGGAAGCACATTTCTAATAATATTTTGGGTATCACATCCGCCTGCCTTTCTCCAGGCAGTTCTGTGTTTTGTGTCCTCTTCATCACTTTCCTCTGTATGATGAAGAAGGCGAATGCTAGCCTCCATTGCACTGTTGTACATCTCCAGGATGTCTGGAGTGCTGTGCTCAACAACACTGTGCACTGTGAACTCAGCTGTGGTTTTGGGTTCAGCAAACAGCATCCTTTTCCAACTGACACACATCAGAGTTGTCCCAGATGAATGCATCATACTCACAGACCACTTGACTACAATGTCAGTAAACAACCCTTGGTGGACATAACCTGCACATTCACTGCAGAGACCCCTTTTCAGGAGTTTGGGAGTTTGTATAGGAATAAGAGTCCCATATACATATACAACCAAGGGCTTAGCATGGACCTTGGTGACGTGTATCTGCCTATATACAGATTATTGAAATGTCCCCATCAATAATTTTGATTTTGACTAAGAAACTTATATTTATTAATTATTGTGCTGTTTTTATTATTGCAATTATAATTGTTTTGTCCTCTTATTAAATAATTTTTTATTTTAGAGACCGTGAATCTATTCCCCCTCCCTCAGAAAGGGTAGGCTCTGGTGTTTAGATGCTGAACTGCAGGCAAAATCCATTTTAAGGAGTATTTTGTCAATAACAAGTAGGTAGGGTTACTCTTTAATTTAGGAGTTCACATATTTTAGTACTTTAGATATGCAAAACTTTTAATTAATGAGTGATCTTAAGTACTAGTTAACAAAATTCTTAGCATATTGAAGCTTTTGGGAAACCTGCCCCAGTGTGCTGGGGTAATTCATGTTACTGGATCAGTTTAACATAAAATGTGATCTGTTATATTGTAACCCAGCACTGGGTTATTCAAATGTATTTTTTACTATTTAGTAGGGAAGGATTCACCTGTGCTGTAGTAACAGTGTCTTCTGGGAAGCAATGTTGAAAATTGTTGTGAAGATCTGATTGCATTTTGGCACAAGTTTAGTAATTGAGGTACAAATGTTGGGTGATGAGTTTGGGAGCACAACTGCCACTCTAGCGCATCTTAAAGGTATTTCACTCCAGAGGTCACTCCAGACAATGCAGTTCCATGTTATACCTCTCTACTTGATGTATGGCTTTGGGCATGGTGACCTTTAGCTCATATATGGCTGCTCCAGAATGTCACATTCAGTTGACACTGGTTTGCTAATATTATACAAATGTATTGGTGCAAAATTTTACGTGTCATTCAATAGATGCACTAATTAACATTAATCATGGTGTGAATCCTCTCTCTTTCGAAGAGGTCTGAAGATATAAATACCTGCTCACCTCGCAGGAGCTGTAGACAACATTGCCCTCTCTAGGGATCCAAAGTCTGCATTAGAACCACACATGTGATTTCACTCTTGGCTTGCGATTTTGATTCTCAGGCTGTAGCAGCTTTGTGTTTGGACAGGCAGATGAGGTTTAAAGGCTCTGGCAGTGAGAGTTTCTCCTGGGGGTTTCTTCACAGACATCCTCCTCTGAACATGTCTTCATGGTTGCGGCATCACATGCAAGGCTTAGCCGAAGTCAGATCAAGAAATAAATCAATGAGTGGAATTTCCTGATGAGTGCAGCCCACTTAAATTCTTATACAAGGAGACATATGTACTGAAAAAATTGAATTATTTTCTAAAAGAACAGTTGTGTTTGCAGTTTTAAGCTATTTAAGGCATGCACCATGATCTATTGATCAGTGGTATCATCATGCATCTTTGGTGCAAGAAGAACATAGAGATATGTACATGTCCATACTTTATTCAATAAACATATTCTATTATTATATATATTATAGAGCCTGATATTGGTTTCTCTTTGCTGACTCACATCTGTGGGAAATTGTGAGACATGCCAAAGCAAGATCTAAAGATCAACAAAGACAAGAACACTCAAAGATTCACTTTAGTTTCTTTTGATTAATTTCTAAAACGTTAAAAACATCAATCCCACTGTAAAACATTTGCTTTTTCATAAATGTAAATTATTAATGTGTTTTAATTTTTACAGGATGTGGAGTTTCTACTGAATACCCTCGGCAATAACATACTCAGCAGCTGGAAACCACTACAGCAGAGAGAGGTACTATGGTTTTTGAACAGGAGAGAGAAGGGGTATCTAAGGGTTTCCATATGCGGAGTCAGACAGAGATTGGCTGACATGCAGAAGCATTTAATGAAAGCATTTGTATTCTTGAGTATGAGATTATACAATAGTAAACAGTGTTTATCAGTCTCCTGGTCAAAATTGCTGTTACTGAGAAATGTTTAGCAAGTTGAAGATACCATGATCTCCAAAAGGCCTATGATTGATGAAGCACACTTTTCAACATTTTAATCAATAGACTAAAAACAGATAGGAGTACTTTGTGGGAACCCTGGGAGTTTTGAGCGCTCAGATAATTTTGAGGTCATGTGTTCTTCTTAAAATGAAAATGGCTCAGGCTCACAAAGCATTTTCAGGTCATCATTTCCTCAGTTTGAAATGTAAATAAGAAATGACAGGAGCAGTGGAGGTCAAGATAAGTTCTGGAAGACCAAGAAAAAAATGAGGGACAGCTGCTCATAGGATTGCTAGAAAGGCAAAGCAGAACCCCTGCTTGATTACAAAGACCTTAAGTTGTGGTACAATGATCTACTGCTCAGCAACACCTGCACAAATATGGCTTTTATGCAAGAGTGATCTGAAGAAAACCTCTCCTGTGCCTCACCAAGAAATTTGGCATCAGAAGTTTGCCAAACAACATCTAAACAAGTCCTGTGGACTGATGTGGTTGAAATAGGACTTTTTGGGCACAGGATTTAATGAAAGGAACACCTATCCACGTGCATGGAGATGGATCATGCTTTGGTATTATGTTGCAGACAAAGGGACAGGGAACTTTTTACATGTAAAGGGAAGAATGGATTCAATGCAATCCCAGCAAATTCCACAAGTAAGCATAACACTATCAATAAAAAAGCTGAATTTGAAAAGAGGAATAGCTTCTCCAAATGGTTAAAGATTGTAAACACACTTCGAAATCCACAACAGACCATCGCAAAAGCTGAAGATTTTATCATTTCACAGTCCCCTTATTTGAACATCATTGAAAATCTGTGGCTAGATCTCACAGATCTGGAAGACTTTTGCGAGGAAGAATGGATGAGAATCCTTCGAACAAGAACTTAAAGACTCACAAGCTGTGATACTTGCCAAAGGGGGTGCTACTACGTACTAATCATGCAGGGAACACAAACCTTGGTTTTTTAGGATTTTGAAAAAAATGAAAACTGAAATAAAATAGTTTTACTGGAACTAAAGCTGAGATTAAGTGAATAAGGAGATGTTACTATTAGGTTTTAGGTTTAAATCAAAGTGAAGATTACGGCCAGCATGAGGGTAAGGATTAGAAATTGGGTTGATCTGAAAAGAGGTCTAAGCAACAGTCCAGTTGTTTTTCTCCTTAACTCCTTAAGGTAAGATGCTGATGTTGTCTCTGGTTGAGGAGTGGCTTGATGCACAGACAGCAGCCTCAGTCCACTGCTTGTGAAGAGCTTTCAAGATCTTGAATGGACTTCTTCTCTTTCCTCTCTTGAAAATCTTCTCAAGGCTGCAGTCATCCCTGTTGCTTGTGCATCTTTTTCTTCCACATTTTCCCTTCCAGTCAAATTTGCATTTCCTGGAATTTTCATCTAATACACAACTAGCAAGTTAGCACTCTTCCCCATGATTGTGGCTTTGTGTGCTTAAGTTGACCAAGAGATGCATGTGGTATGAATGCTGTTTGAATTGCACTTTCCTCAAACCGACAATGATTTATTTATTTTTTAATGTGCTACATGGCGTAATTGTGATTTTGATGAATGGTGCTTTATGCACCTTCCGACACAGTGATTTCATATAATACACAATATGAATGACGTGTTCCTAGAGCCCGCTTTCATTTATCAATGAAAACAAGCCTGTCTTTGTTGCTGCTTAAAGAGATTGTTCACTGAGGAAATCTGATTGAATACATATTGGAGTATGACTGTTTTAGTTCAAAGTAATGGTTAGTTCAATTTCAGTGATTAATTCTTTGTTCCAGTGACTCACTGTGCCTCAGATGGAAGCAAGACAGAAGTCGCAATGTCTGTCATGTCAGGAAGCTGTTTTAAATTTTTTATGCACAAGAGAAACAAGTGAATTGCCTTGTTTGTAACCATAATAAAAGAATTATAATTTTCCTTTCTCACATTGAAATGTAAGTCTTTATTCTGTGGCAAGAAATCTTTCAAGGACACATGGATCCACCGGCTCTACAGCATTTACAACAATACATTCTGGAGAATGCACTTACTGAACGTGTGTATATGCACACACTTATTCATATGCAAATACTAATTCTATGATCCATCCGTCAATTGCATGTTTGGTTTGTTGCTGTAGGTTGGCAGTTCTCTGCATACCACTGCTAATCGATCAGACTCTTTCTGTTCAATGAGCAGAGGCTGAAATACAGATATTTCCTTATACTTACAAAGTCCCTGCTGAAGTACGCATAGCTTTTGTATTTGTGCTTGCATTGAACAAATGAAGTCGGATAAAATACGTCAGATTATTTTTTCATACAAATGCATTTGAGTTATGTAAGAGTAACTACAGCTTGTAATTTATTCCAAATTTGAGTAGTACATAAAACAGCACTGATCCTATTACTCGACACTGAAGTCAAACACAGATTATTTTTTTTTTTTACCAAGAAATAATTTAGGAATCATCTATCACCATCTGTGAATGTACTAAACAACAGAATTATTTATTTCTAATAGCATTGCTTCTAAACATTTAAAAAATATATAAGCAGTTCAGTTAATATATTTACAAATATATATATGTATATCCTCGGATAGAAAAGCAGATACTGGTAAAGTATAAAGAATAGAATGCATGCAACACAAAGCAGAAATAGAACACCATAAAATCTATGGATGTGCACATATGAAAGAAGCCTGTCTGCAAATGTAAAGCTTTCTCCTAATCCTTACTCTGCTGAGTTGTCACAGAATCAGACACTTTCAAGAGTGAAAATCCATACAGGACAAAGCTGATCTAAAACTGTTTAGAACAAAAGCACGCACAGACACACACACACACACACACACACACACACACACACACTGAGGAATGTATTCATGTGAGTGTGCACAGAGATCAGAAGGAAATGTATAATGGTAGGGAAAAAAAGCTTCTGTCTTAAGCAGTGACATCTGAAACAATGCATTTGCAGTGCAGTTGCAGTTTCATTTGATCGATCTGTACATATGTGCTAAATGATTACCACTGGATTGTAAACATCTACAATGTTTAACAACCTGGTTAGCTTTAGGTTAGGTACTGTAAAAATATTTATCAATTAATTGATCAATTAATAATCAGAAATGCATGAGTGTATGTAATGTATGATTGTGTTAACATGCATATGAAAATATGAATCCATATTTACTAATAGGTTGTAAGCCTCTAAAAATATTCCATCCATCCATTTTCTGAACCACTTTTTCCTGAATAGGGTCACGGGTGAGCCGCTGCCCAGCCAGCAACTCTGAGCACAGGACAGGAAACAACCCTAGACAGGGCGCTAGTCCATCATAGGGTGAACACACACTAAGGGCCACTTAAGAGTCACCAATTCACCTACCATGCATGTCTTTGGACTGTGGGGGAAACCAGAGTACCCGGTGGAAACCAACGCGAACACGGGGAGAACATGCAAACTCCACACAGAAACTTCCCAGGTCACCCCACCCAGGGATGGAACCCAGGTCCTTCTTGCTGTGAGGCTACAGCACTATCCACTGCGCCACCGTACCGCCCCTCTAAAAATATTATTGACTGATAATGAAGTTTCAACTTTAGATCAGGTACTGCAAAAAATTAAAACGTGCATATATAGCTTAAATATGGTTATTAACATTTTCTACCTTTATACTTATTCATTCATGGTTTGTAAGCACATATAAACTTCTAACAGATATGGTAGTTTTCCACTTTATGCACTAAACAACGGCCTAGAGTTAAAGAATCCTTTTTTGATTAACATCTTCATGCACATGAAGTTGCAACCTACTCTTGGCTGAATATCTTTGGGTGTTTGAGCCGTTTTAACCTAGCAGTGAATCTGAAACTTTTGTGAAAATTTTAAAATTCTGATCATATGATTGACTAATCATATCATCAGACATGACTAATGATTTGTTCATGTTTGAAAATATGAATGCAAATTCTGATGAACTAGTGAGTTAACATATTTGTAAATACTAATTCAAACATTGACAACATTTATTAGTTTTAGAAAATTGTCATCAAAGAGTTATTTATTCATTTTAAAATTTGAAGTTGAAAAATTGAAAGTGAGTTGTTAACATTTGTAAATATAACACACATTAGTAATTACATGAATAGTAATTTGTTAATATTCAAATTGTGATGAACTAATGAATTTTTCACAGCTACTAATCATTGTTAGTTACGTTTTACACCCTTGAAGCCCGAAGCAGTTGTTCTTCCCAAGCCTTGAAAGAAGTTCAATCTTTGGGAGATATCATTTAATATAGTTATGCGAGATAATGTATCATGTACTCATAAACTGCAACAGTGCTTAAAGAAATAAAGTGCTGGCAGTCTCTAACACTAACTGCTAAATGTGTGTTTGTGGGTTTTGGTTGTGTTGGACTCACGGTGATGATTCCTCCAAGTTTGTCATCTCAGAATGAAATAAAATGCTGCTGACCTGAAGAAGAAATGCAGAAAAAAATAATAGAATGACTCTCCCTCAGGAGTCAACGATTAAATCAAATCACTGTGGCATCATCATTACTCTTTCATTATTTAATGAGCAGTTGATGGTGAATAAGTGCTGAAAACAATTCTACAGTGAAAGTCAATACAGCTTTCAAGCCTAATTTAAATGAATGTCAACTGAAGTGGCCAATTGGTCCCATAGGCCTGTGCTGTTTGTTCCCTGTATCTGTTTATACCTATATAGTCTCTTCTCTAAGTCTAATCAATATTGGCATTGTTCAGGCAATGTGACCTCAGTGTAACTTTTTCAGAAGTGGCATCAAGCCAGAACTCCACATATACTACCACTCAACATTTTTGAACACCCACAGTTTCCTTCCAGGTTTTCTCCACATTTCATCTAGGGAGTGTGTATTTGCAATGGTGAAACTGAGAACCTTGGGACTCCCTCTCCTGATACACTGGAAACTGTTGTAGTATTGTATATTCACTACTAATCCTTCTGAAGTTCCTCTCCATGTTTGACAAAGTCTGAGTTTCAACTGTCAAGAGAAAACTTGGAGCTGCAGGTTTGACAGGTGGAGATGCAGTAAGAAGCATTTGTTAAGATGGTAAAAAAAGAAAAAAGAAATAAAGACTGTCTTGGTCATGATGCAGGGCTGCCAGTGGGTTACTGGAAAATTGGGACTGTTCTAAAACTTTTGACCATTAGTATAGTTAACTATGTACAAAACAAAACAAAAATAAAATCAAATTGTTTTAGAAAAAGCAGTTATTGGGACCTCAAGCTACAATAACGCATTCCTTTATTCCTGTAAGGTGACCACTGTGCTTATTAATCACATATTCCATATATTGGTAACATATATATTTTCATTTCATTTTCATAAGTAATGACTAGCTACAATATGTGAAGGTGTACTTGCTGGCATATTTACCTTGTTATGCTTATGAAAGGGCTGTTGATATCAACAGTAAAGCCTGGTGATGTCAATGTGGTGGTGTGGGAAAATATTTTCTAGCACTGGAAACCTCATGATATTCTGACCTTAGCAGTCTGTACAGTTCCTGAATCTCATCCCTGAGGTAAAAAGAGCTATTGATACATGTCAAGTGTGGGGTGCTGTTCTAGCTCAGCGTGATTTCAAGAGGATAAGTGGATTGTCCTTATGTGACAAACAGAGCATCTTAGGAGTCATTCAATATGGAGCAGATGTGAACTAAAATACCACCCAAATGCATATTCATAAATCTCAGATGCAGCCAGGTAGCAGGTTTAGTTACAAAGCAATAATTGTAATTTTATTACCTAAAACTACACCTCTAGCTAAACCTAAACTAATCCCAACCCTTGACCCAAGCCATGACTGCATGAGTTTACATCCATTAACCTTTATAACCCTGGGCATGTTTTCATAGTTTAATGTAGTTCTGTTCACTAAAGAAAATAAGAAAAATATTTACAGGAAACAGACACACATGCCAGAAATGTTTTTAAATGAGATCCTGGTGTACTTAAATTTGTCTTCATATATATATATATATATATATATATATATATATATATATGTTTTTCAAAATACTTGACAGTGGTCCAAAACAAACAAAGATCATCAGTAGTTCAGGATTCTAAAATTTGAAAACTGTTTGAGTAAAAAAGAGAGCAAACAGTTTCTTCCTTCTCATTTTCCTCTACAAACCAGCATTTGGGTCAGTGCCATTATTAGCCCCACCCCTCTGATCAGTCAGAGTCTACATGCAGGTGGTCAAGCATGGACACATGGACAGGGCAGTAAGCATGCACTGTGAGGCTCCTCTGGTATCCAAATTGGGATTAATTCAGTTAGAAACAATTGAATTTTAGCTATTTTCTGAGATAGCTGATATCACATATGATGAGACCATGTATACATATACATGGACGAGTTACCAGTCATTTCCATATTGTACAACACTCCTGCCAAGCACAACTAGCATCATATTCAATTCATACCTAGTAGAATAATATGTTCTACATATAATGTGTTCTAAATTAAACCCATGTCCAACTAAATCGTGTCTTTCACAGTGTCAGAGCACAGTCGGTTAGCTTTAGAGTGGAGAGCAGGTCCATCTTAATGCTGTTTTAAAGCTGCACCACTTTGTGGATGTTTTGATTTTCCCCATAATGATGGATCATTTCACATGTTTAGCCTGCATTTTATATCATCTTATATTTATATGTCAGAAATATAGACCCAAGGCACTGGTCACTGACACAGCTCATCACTTTAGTTTAAGGGTAACCAACTATGCTCTTGGAGAACCTTCCTACAGACTTATCTAATCTAGCTAACCCACACCAACTGATCCAACTAATTACCTCCTTCAGAAGTTCTTTGTTGGTTGTAAGGGGTGTGTTAGATTTGATTTGAAGTAAGTTATAACCTGCAACAGCAGAGTTGGAGACCCCTGATTACCTCCAAAACCTAATTCACCTGATCCATCTGATTATTTCCATGAGAAGACCTTTATAAGCTGTGTGAGGTGTGTTTATGCTTCAGTGTGAAGGGGGGGGCGTATGAGAGAATGACATCTCCTATAATAAATAAATAAATAAATAAATAAACAAACAAATAAAAAACCCTGTCCATTTGTAGAACTACCACTGCACCCCTTTTCAATCTCCTCTGGAGTAATATAGACATTCTTCACTTCAAGCAGGTTATGATCAAGATGAAACTTGTGCACACCTACGTAAGATTTGCTTTGTTGAATCATTCATGCTGAATTGGTCAGTGTTTGGTATTGTGTGTGCAACTGCTATTAGGATTGTCTGGTTCATGGGTTTTTTGAGAGTCTATTATGCCATCAAAAGGGTTTGTTCAAATGCAGAAAGTAGAAAATGAAAACCAATCATCCTTTGAATGTATTGATCCACACAATAAATAGCTGACAGCCAGCTGCCACATGCTTACCATCCTAAACGTTAAAAGATATCTGCCATCAAATATATCAACACTGTCTACTAATTAATTAAATACTTAGTAGTATTATGGAGTATTCATGATTAAGCTTAAAATATGCTTACATATACTGTTTTAATATTATTTACTTAGTTTGGGAACATTTTGGGCTAGTCTGAGGTCCTGACGGGAGGAAAATTTTGGTCTGATGATTTTTACTGAGCCTGACATTCCTAATGAATTGAAAATGAATATCTGTAGCAATATCTGTAGCCTTTTAAATAAAATATAGATATTGCAAACAGCTTCAGTGAGAGATGGTAACAGAGCTAAACAATTACAGCACATAATATTTGAGGATTAATGAAATTTAATTGCAAGGTAAAATAATATAAATGAGAGGAATCTACAGAATGAGAATTTGCTAAAGTAACTCAAGTCCTAACTGAGCAGGATTAGTTTTCACCGCAGAAGGTCTGCTCATATCATTTGAAAGTGATTTGGTTGGGCAATTCATAAATTCTTAGCAATCTGTGTAATTTCTCCAAATTACACCAGATAGTCAGGAATGAAACATCATAGCCTGGATGTTCTAATCAGAGGGACCGAAATTACACATGTTGAAACTAATAAACAGCAATTTGCAGGAGTTAAAATACCATTGGGGTGGTAAATGGAACATTTATCTAATATTGCAACATGCCCACACCTGGTGATTATTATATGTGTAATATCTGAAGGAAATTAATTGGTGGGGGATGGAAACTAAATATGAAACTAATAAAATTGTGACTGTGTTTAACCTTGTTTTGCATAGTTAGAAAAGAGACTTTCAAGCTGAATGGAGTGGTTCTATATGGTCAAAGAACTATTTGAATGTCTAAATTGTTCTTTGTCAAATCATATAGTTCTTATAAAAGGATACCAGCCTGTATTTAACTATTTAAAGAACATTTAATGTTTGGCCCCAAAAAAGATTCCATTATTGAAGCTGAAGTAGAAGCATCCTTCTGTAGGAGGTGCTAATCTGTAAGATTCTGCAGACAGGTCGATATGTGTCCAGTAGCATGAGGTGTTGTCCTGGTCCAGTCTGGTCTCAAAAGTGATGCCATTAAATGATCTTATATACAATTATACATATGTATTTGGACCCTTTGCATATATGCAAGATTTACTGAAACAACCCAGACAAGCAGAAATTGTAATTGAATTAGCTGATCCTACAACTTCACCTAAACATAAATTAAATCTATCCCTGAGTGGGAGAAAATTGGGGCGTGGACCATCTCCCAATATAATTAAGTTTTAAGCTCCATACCAGTGAAAAGCAGAAGAATTTTCTTAAGTATGTGACAGGCAATTACATGAATACATGAATTTGGCAAAACAGCACCACCAATGGACAGGCACTGATTGTGAAGCAGGTCACATAATGTGTAAATATGAATGTAATGAGGAACATTCAGAAATGTAAATACTGTATGCACAGATTGTATATGGGGTTGTGTTGAGTTTTATCCTTTCCCAGAAGTTATTTTTCACAGATGTTTTTAGTTTTGCACACTGGCTACCCACACAAAGGACTGGAGCATGGCCAGTTATCCTCTCTGGGAATCATGGCTACAGATGGCTGTTGCATCACCAGGGATCATATCGGCTGATGAGGGCAAACCTGATGAGGACCAATATTTAGAATGTTGCATCTCTCAGGAGCCCTTTTTTTGCCTTTTTGTACAATATACTACAATATAGAATTGCATACATCCATCTTCAGTGTATCCTATGTGTACTAATGTATGAAGTAATAAGATAAGGTAAATAATATGGAATAACACCAGCATATTGAAACTGAATGATTAAATGTGTCTACAATGAAGCAATTTACATGATGTAAAATGGCAGATGGCACCAGACAACTCAGGACAACTGCATATTCATATGTTAAACTTAAATGCTTAAATATTTCTGAAGGAGTATAGGATTATAATATCCTAGTTGACTTTTCTAGAGATCTGGAGACTGACCAGATCTTAAATCAATGATTTTTTGTTTTGTATACACTGGTTTGGTTCTGTAGACTTTGTATACAAGCGTTTTTTTTTTTAAATAAGTTGTTAATCTGCAATTTTTATTGATACTAACATTATGGCCCTAGATGGTATATTTATGTGATTATGGAGATTTCAGCTCTGAGGGATTAGTGAGTGTAAGTCCTTTATTATGTAATTCTGCATTTTTCTTCTCTAGTTTATCTTGCCTTGTCAGACTATTCCATTATAAAATGCTGGAACATTTTCCTGATGTATTGGTTCAGTGAGTTCAATCACCTTATTAAACAGTATGATTGCCATGAGCACAGCTTTTGCAGCCACCTAATATGGGCAATGTGGGCATTTACCTAACAAGCTTCCAGGGGAGAGCAGAGGGGGAGGAAGGGGGAAGGAAATAAATTAAGTAAGCAGCCTCATTTACATTCATTCTGACAGAAATGTCACAACCAGTTATCCATGCATCACTTTTATCTGTCCAAGCACATCCTGGGTTTTGAAATGACTGTGTGTATACCCTCATAATAGTAAAAAACAAAAGTTGCACAAATAGTTTAACCCAGAAGGAAATGAAGGATTGCAAAGGTATTCAGGAGGAAGACAAAGATTACCAGGTATAATAAATAATTAAACATTTAGAGGGATATGGAAAATTTATTTATTTATTTATTTATTTATTTATTTATTGATTGATTGATTGATTGATTGATTGATTGATTGATTGATTGATTGATTGATTGATTGATTGATTGATTGAGTTACACATACAGAGGTTTTGTCTCTTAGTATGAGTTCAACATTCCAGGTGTCTTGGAATGGAGTTGTAGATGTTCCTAATAGTGTTTTGTGATAATCTATGCATCTTGAATATTCTCACTCAGTTCCTGCAGATTTTGCAGTAGGGTTGGAGTTCTGATAGCATGTCCAATAGCATCCCACACATTTTCATTCAGGGATTGTCTAGGATTGGCCATAACAAGTTGTTGCAGTAGCAGCAGTATGTGGACAAGGGTTGTCTTGTTGAATAGCACAAAGTGTGCATTCAGAAAAGGTTGGACCATTGGTTGCAGGAACTCATTCCCGTAACACTGGGCTGTCAAAGTGCCTATAACGAAGATGAAGGTGATCTGGTATTGTTCAAAATTGCACCCCAGACCATTACAATTTTCTTGATGTAGAATTATTGATGCGTTCTGTAATATTTGGTAGGTGACCTTTCTGTTGAGGGGTGCCACTAATCCCAATATGGATAATCCTTTTGTCCCGTGGTGAAAACAGTCATAAACAATGAGACATAAGAGCATCATATATTCATATTTTAAAACAACATTAATAAAATTTATTATAAAATATATTTAAAGGAGCATTGTGAAGATTTTTGACACTCTGTGCAGTGTAAATCCAAAAGAATGAAATTCAGTGCTGTGTACCAAGCTTCTTTTGAGGTTTAAAAGGTCATAACTGGACAATTTACTAACACTGGCCACAGCCTGTCAATATGAAAAGTGTGAACTTTGGGACACGCCAAAAAATAAAAAACCCTGAGAAAACTGCAGTCACAGGTTTGCAGTCATACATCTATCATAATGCAGCTGACTCTTGGCCATTTAGCTCACTATCGACCAATACTTCAAGCCAAAAGCAACATCATAATTTAACTCATGACTAATCCAAACAGAGTCGGGGTGTCTGCTAGTTCATACTGCAGCAGAAGAATTGTCTTGAACTAAAACAGATTTATAACCAGAAAACTCCAGTTAAAAGCAGTGATAAATTTAATCCCAATATAAACAGCTGCTCGCAAATTATGAACTTATAAAATTCTATAAAAGCACAGAGCAACTAACAGGACTTATCTATGCACCACACACATAAGAAAGGGTAAAAGTAAAGTGGAATTTGTGTCACTGTTAGAATTTTTAGGTAGTTCAGAGTGATTTTTCACTCTGACAGGCCTTATGAATACTAACGCTGATGTGAATCCCCTGGTTCCTTTCAAAGTGATGCAGTCTGACACTGCAGCCATGAGTTAAAATGGCTATGGCAAAGCAAAGAAGCTCAAAGGCTGCATTTATTTATTTATTATGTGCTAATACTCCCAGGTGTCCAAGTGTGTTTCACAGTCTTCGTGACATTTGAGTATGAGGGAAAATGAGGAAAAAAAAAGAAGGCACCAATAAATAAGAACCAATACAGAGCTCCTGTTGAGTCTCAGAGTTTGTGAAAGATCTTCTGTCAGAATAAGGTATTCCTCAGCATACCAAAGACTGGAATCAAAACTTATTCATCTTTAGAAGAACATATATGCATTTATGTTCTACCATACCCAACTGTAAAACACCCATCATTTCAGCTGGAATCTCTTGAATATGGACCCAAACCAATGTACAGATCTCAATACAGGTTGGTCAGCCCAGTATTGAAGGCACGTTGCACAATGACTGCAATAACAGGTCTGTCCAGTTGTTCAGTTGAGAGATCTAAGAAAACAAAACCAATAAAAGTAAAAGAGAAATTATAAAATGCCCAAGTCCTGAGATTGATTGTTTATTATTGTTATGTAAAATTTATTTTGTATTATGTTTGAAAATTTCCATTCATTTCAGCTAGCTAACACACTGCTCCAACTGGACACAGAGAGGACCTACAGAAGAGGGTAATAGTTACAAAAAAAATACTAAAAGTAAAACTGCTAAAAAGGAAAAAAATCCTATGCTACGCTACAGTATATGATGTAATGTGTCATCAGAGCAGGCCTTATCATTTTATATTGAGCCCAGCATAAAATGCACTGTGCATAAAACTAGTGCCCCTATCAAAATCACATAACTCTAGTAGCAGACACATATATAAAAATAAAATTAAAAATTAAAAAGACATTTTCTATGACTAAGAAAACAATCCATCCTTATAAGTCTATGGGAAAATTTCAGTTTCACTTCAAGTTCACTTAATTTGTTAATCCTGAAAAAAGTGCAGAAGATACCAAAGAATAACAATGAAGTGTTTTGATTATTTTGCAAACACTACAGTTATTCATATAGGACTTGAAATGCTGCAATGAATCAAAACAAGCTGGTATTAAACACTTTGTTCTTGACACTGAACAAAATTTATGTTTCACTCATAGTGTCACTTGTACCTGTTTTTAGTAGATCAACTAAGATGAAACACATCACACAAAACAAATATGTGGGAACGTTCTTGCAGACCATCCCTGCTGTCAGACTGAGCAGAAATCCAGTCAGACTCCAAACTGTCTCTGTATCTAATAAACATCATGTCTGAATGTTGTCTCAGCTTTCAATTCAGAAAAGGAATGAATAAATGTGCCAAACTATTTGTTATTGAAAATAAAATATCTAATTATTTAAATATCCAATTAAATATATTGGGTCACATCATTTAGTCAGAATGATAAATATTACGAATCAGAACTAAATGAAGCAGCATTATAGTGTGGACAGTGCTGACACATTTTGGGTTTGTTACTATGGATATGATGCCACTTTACATGGCATCAGAAATAAAGCTGTGCCTTTGGGATTCAAATGAGCTTTCATCAGTGATTAATGAGGTTCAACTATTTACATAATTTTCATGAATGACATAAAGAAATGTATTATACTCCCAATGCTCACTCCTGTGTTATCTACCCTGTTAAAGGTTTTCAGTAAAAATAACAGTCTATATTTTCAGTCTTCATTGATCCGAGTAGTTCCTATTACTTGCTTCAAAAACATTTGTCTCTTGGAACTGCAGTAATTTGAAACCCAAACATGTAAAGGTTTCAATTACTGTAAGTGTCAAAATAACAACAAACACTCAATAATGAATTTTCACCCCACACATGTCAGGAGGTGATAGGATAACGAGGTTTCGCCCACTGCTGTGTTGAAACTGAGCTTGTGGGGGTTTGGTGGGATGTACATATATATATTTTTATTGCATAAATTTGACTTGAAACATCATCTGATAACGTATAGATCAAATCATTTGAATCGAAACATGTGAAATTACACTTGATCATTTTTTTATTGTGGAAAATTATTTGATATTATGTTTCTGTAAGTGGCAGGCAGGTCTATTAATAGGATAACAAACAAGTGTGAGTGGGTGCGCTATCAAAGTGGGTTCTTCATAATGCATGTTTCTGGAAGTGAACAAATCAGGTAACCACATATTTTGTGGCTGGATGAGACCATAATGAATCATTTTAGTTTAAAAATGCTTGGAGAAAGGAAAACCTTATCTTATCTGGGAAACACGGTGGTGATAGTACCATGGTTTGGGTCTGCTTTGTTGCATCTGGGCCAGGATAACTTGTTATGATTGATTGATTGCGCAATAAATTTTGTATTACAGTATATCAGTGAATTCTAGGAGAAAAATGTCTATCCATGAGCTAAATCTCAAGAGAATTTGATCCATGAATTAAGACCTAAGTACCTTACCAAATAATGTTATATAGGTATAATAATAATAATAATAATAATAATAATAATAATAATAATAATAATAATAATAATAATAATAGTAATAATAATAATAATAATAATAATAATAAAGGCCAGGTTTTCACTAACCTAAACTGGTGCACGAGGTTGAATGGTACCAACTTTTTTACTGAGTGGCTCGACTATATTCTATATTAGAGTTATCCTTGGAGCGAGGCATAGAGCTCCTTGGTGGGCACCAGGGGTGGATGAGATCCTCTTGGAGCTTCTCAAGGCTCTGGATGATGTGGAGCTGTCCTGACTGACATGTCTTTGCGACATCGCATTGATTAGCAAACAGGGGTTGTTCCTCTTTTTAAGAAGACTATAAACTATAAAGGGAGTACACTCCTCGGCCTCTCTGACAAGGTCTATGCAGGGGTACTGGTCTAGATGAGAGTCTATCTTACGGTCAAACTTCAGATACAAAAGGAACAATGCAGTTTCCATCCTGGCCATGGAACATTGGACCAACTCTTTATCCTTGCAAGGGTCATTGAGGGGGCATGGAAGTTTGGTCAACCAGTCCAAATGTAATTTGTGAACTTCAACCATGTCCCATGGGGCATCTTGTGTTGGATACTCCAGGAGTACAGGGATCTGGGCTCACTGCTATATCCATTCAGTCACTGTATAAATGGAGCAGAAACTTGGTTTGCATGGTAGGCAGTAGGTCAGATTGTTTCCTGGTTGGAGTTGGACTCTATCTGAGCTTCCCTATGTCCCCAATACTGTTCATAACTTTTATGGACAGAATTTCTCTACATAGACATATGGCAGAAGGTGTCTGATTTGGTGGCCTCAGGATTATGTGTCTGCTTTTGTGGATGATGTCATCCTGTTGGCTTCATCAAACCTGGATCTCACTGGATCAGTGTGTAGCTGAGTGTGAAGAGGCTGAGATAAGAATCAGCACCTCAGAGTTTGACACCATGGTACTCAGTCGGAAAAGGCTGGAACGCCCTCTTGGAAATGAGTTCCTGCCTCAATAAGAAGAGTTCGTGTACCTTGGAATCTTGTTCACGAGTGAGGGGAAGATGGAGCAGGAGGTTGACAGGTGGATTGGTGCAATGTCTGCAGTGTTGTGGGCTGGTCTGTTGTAATGAAGAGAGAGCTGAGCTAAAAGCTCATTTTACCAGTCAATCAACCTTCCAACTCTCACCTAAGCTTTGGGTAACGCCTGAAAGAATGAGATCCCAAGTACAAGTGGCTGAAATGAACTTACCTCAAGGGTTGCTGGACTTAGAGATAGGGTGAGAAGTTCAATCATCTGGGTGAGAGGAGCCAGCTGAGGTTTGGGTATCTAGTTCGGATGTCTCCTGGTCACCTCCCTTGTGAGGTGTTTTGGGTATGTCTGACTGAGAGGAGGAACTGGTGAAGACCCAGAACATGCTGGAGAGATTTTATCTCTCGGCTCATCTGGGAACGTGTTGGATTCCCCCCAGAAGAGCTGAAATAGGTGGCTTAAGAGAAGGAGGTCTGGGCCTCTTTGCTTAGGATGCTGCATTCGTGACTTAGAAACCGGAAGACAATGGTATTGCACATATTCATTTAAATTCCTTCAATTTGACCCCTTTCATTTTTACATATGGAAGGAAAAATAAACAGCATCATATGCAGAACAAAAGCACAACAGTCTCAACAGTGACTAAATCATTTTTCTGTGAAGAGATTTTCAATTACACGAGATAAATGAGGCAAATGATGTTTTATTACATCCATAGCATTTTACAGAGAAAGTGGCATCCATGGCTCATGCATTTGTAAACTATTTCATGCATAGTAGGAGGTGGAACTTTAATTATTGCATTTGATTGTAATGGTGATTCAGGGAAGCTCTACGATGTGAAATGATTGTTAATTTTTTTGTCTTGCATAGCTACATGCACCAGTATTGTTATCTCATTATTTCCTAAGAAAGAAACCACTCAAGATTATCCAATAATCATAATATTCATCACTAAATTTCATATTCTGAATAAACATATTTAGATGTGTTGACTTGAAGTTCTGTTTACCACCTGCAGCATACATGGAAGTGTACAAAGCTTAATCCAGTTAATCATAGTTATTAATTGCCTTTGACAATATTTTGAATGATAGAGGGGTTTATGCATCAATGGAGCTTAAATCTCCCTTAAATAATACACCCATTTAAATCAAATCCATAATGTCCAAGCACAGAATACAGAATCATCTTAATGAGCTGCAAATAAGAAGCTACAGTACACTGTATGGGGGCACCTGCTTTTCCAATAATACAATATTCTCAAGATATTTTATAAACTGCAAGATTCTCAGACAAGAACGGAGCTGCTGGCGTTTAACCTTAGTTAAAAAGCATTAAGATAGGCAGTGGAGGTGCAGTGGGTTATCCTACACCCTTAAAATTAATAGAAAGGCAGTTTGATGTGTCACAGTCTAGTCTTGAGAGAAATAGTGGTACTTTATTGCATTCAGAATTCTCATAATGCTAACATGGCATTGAAAAAGAAAAGGTCCTATAAATAGGCTATGTCTATGCAATATCAAGCCAGTGGATAAGTGGATGAGTGTCATGCAATTACAGAATCATCTTGAGCTATCAGTCTTTCACCCCCACCAGGGTTTTAAAATTCCACCTTATTGAAATGTTCAAACCATTTCTTGTGCAAGTTTTTTTTTCAAAGGAGTTTTGTGAGAAATCCTCATCCTTAGGTCATTCCCAACTTTAGGTCATGAAGTTCAGGTACTAAACAAAGTTATTAAAGTGATCTTCTCTGACACGAAGTGAAATCATTAGTGACTGACATGGACTCATTGAAATTCATGCTGCAACTCTCTGCATGACAATGTGAGAGAGTGGAACAAACCTGATATTTCTCTCATTTAGGACCTGCTGTTCACAGTCTGGTGAGGGGGAACTCTCATTAATCTGGGGTCCCTTTTCATCCATCCATCCGGAACTGACAGGTGACCTTTCGTGATGTAACTCTTCCATGGACTGTCTCATTCGTTCTGTTCATTCGGCATGGAAAAGCAGTGTGAGGAGGTCTTCATCCCAGTACCGTTTTTTTTGTGTGTTAATGCACAGGGTCAGATTGATAAAGTGTGCGATTGCAAATTCAATCCGTGCATGTTTTATTCAGCATGAATTATGTATGGCTGTTATTAGATTGGGTTGTTGTGTCTGTTATTAGATTGGGTTGTTGAAGTAATAATGTGATTTCTATGCTCTCTCTCTCTCTCTCTCTCTCTCTCTCTCTCTCTCTCTATCTATCTATCTATCATCTACTGCATATTACCTATTCTAAAGGTATAAATATCCATTATAAAAATAACTACCATATTTTCTGGACTATAAGCCGCTACTTTTTTTCACGTTTTAAATCATTTGGCTTATAATGAGGTGCAGATTTTCTTCTTATATATGTTATTTTCCAGGTTTTTTTTGTTTACTTTGCGGGTGCGGCTAATATTCCGGTGCGGCTTATAGTCCGGAAAATGTGGTACTGCTTAAAGTGGTCCAGTATGCATTTTACACACAGGCATACCTGGACCCTGCCTTATTGTTGCATATATTGTTATATATGTCATTTTAAATATAATTGATCTGCTGAATGCTAATGTGAAAGAGGCATACAGCGTTACACCCCTCCCCCCACTGGGGAAGTCAGACCACAACCTGGTCCACCTTCAGCCAAAGTACAGCCCCCATGGTCCAAAGAGAGCCTGCAACCACCAGATACATCATGAGGTGGGCTCCAGAAATGGAAGAAGCTCACAGGGACTCTTATGACACCATGGACTGGGATGTGCTGCTTAGCCCACACTGTGAGGACATAGAGGGGATCACATACTGTCTGACAGATTATCTCAACTTCTGTGCAGATGTGGTCTCCCCCACCAAGACTGTACAGTGTTACCCCAACAACAAGCCATGGGTAACACAGAAAGTCAAACCTGTCCTCAACAGGAAGAAGGCCGCCTTCTGGAGCAGGGACAAGGAGGTGAGGAGAGCAGCACAGCAGGAGGTGAAACGCTGTCTGAGGGAAGCCAAAGACAGCTACATGAGGAAGGTGGAATGGAAGCTGGAGGAGAAGAGCATGAGGGAGGTCTGGGGAGGGGTGAAAACCATCACAGGCCACAATAACAAGACCAGAGTTGTGGGGGGAACAGTGGAGAAGGCAAACGAAATGAACGACTTCTTCAACTGGTTCAACCAGCACGTGTACACCTCACCCACTCCCTTGCTGCATCCATCTCTCCCTCTTCCCTCAAAACATCCTCCACCAGCTACCACAACAGCCTCCTCCTCCTCCTCCTCCCCCCATTCACCAGAACACAGACCTCATTCTTCACTGCAGACCAGGTCAGAGGTCAACTGAAGAGGCTTCACCCCAGGAAAGCAGCAGACCCTGACAAAGTATGTTCCTGAATTCTGAAGACCTGCGCTGCAGAACTGGGTAAGCCACTCCAGCATCTCTTCAACCTCAGCCTGCAGGTGGGGAGAATGCCTACCCTCTGGAAGACATTGTATTGTTCCAGTTCCGAAAAAAGAAAATGGCCAAGTGAGCTGAATGACTTCCGAATGGTGGCAATCACTTCCCATCTGATGAAGACATTGGAGCGGCTCTTCCTCTGTCCCCTCAGAAAGCACTGGAGTACCCCAGGGCATGGTGCTGGCCCCTCTTCTCTTCACCCTATACACAGCAGACATCTGCTACAACTCAGAGCTGTGTCACATCCAGAAGTTTGCTGATGATACAGCCATAGTTGGGTGTATCAGGGATGATAGAAAGGAGGAGTATCGGAGCCTGGTGAGGGACTTGCAGCCTGGTGCCACCGGAATCATCTGTAGCTCAACACCTCAAAGAGTTGGTGATTGACTTTGGGAGATCCAGACCAAAGTCACAACCAGTTCTGATTGAGGGAGATGAAGGCTGTGGACTCCTATAAGTATCTCTGTCTATGGCTGGACTGCAAGTTGGACTGGTCATGTAACATGACCACCTGTACAAAAAAGGGACAGAGCAGGCTGTACTTTCTGAGGAGGCTATGGTCTTTCAACATCTGCAGGAATCTCCTGTGGATGTTTTATCAGTCCATGGTTGCCAGTGTCCTGTTCTACACTGTGGTGTGCTGGGGGTAGCATATCCAAAAAGGACACATACAGCCTGGACAAATTGGGTCTGTGGTTGGCACAAAACTGGACTCTCTGGTGTCAGTGGCAGAGAAGAGGACTCTGAAAAAACTACCAGACATTATGGACAATGCCAGTCATCCTCTACACACTGTCATCAGCCACCAGAGGAGCCTGTTCAGTGAGAGACTGCTCCTTCCCAAGTGCAGGACCAACAGACTTAAAAACTCTTTTGTCCCGTATGCCATCAGACTGTACAACTCCTCTCAGGGGGGAAGGAGTGATAACAGGAGGACAGAGGATGGGAACAAGTGGGAACCAACCAGTAACCTGCAACCCCCAACCCGATTACCACAACACAACTGGACTTGGTGCAATAAACAGTTCAAAAGGGCAATAATAATATGCAATACCCCCTCCTACAGGACTCTTTTTGCACTATATATATATATATATATATATAATATTTATATATTATTATATTATATATTCTTTATTTATATAGTGTCAGAATAAAATAAAAGAAAATAACCTGGTATTTCACAATGTGAAAACATTAGTCTGAGAACCATTGACCAGACAAAATACACAGTTTGCGTGAAGTTGTGTACAGTTCCTTTTGAAAGGAACAGTCAGAGGTTTTAGGAACTCTGTCACCAATACATTCCGGGTAGGTTGTCTATCCTATATGTCTGTTATATCTTGTAACATAGTGAGTTTTACACCACGACACCTTGCATGAAAACATGAGTTACAGTATGTACAGTAGGAGAGACGGAAAGTGTGTTCAAATACTGTTGGATTTATTTTAGAAAGTCATGGACTCGGAAGCTGATCAGACCCCACATGAGCCCATTTATGTGTATGAGGCAGGATTTAACCTGCCAAAAACTCATACACAATGGTGGATAAGGAATGCCAAGTGTTTCTAGGGGGCATAGCATGGGGCGTAGCAAGGGACAATGTCAGATGTGATGTGGATGAAGACGTGGCCAAATGCTGTAGACGATTCAGATTAACAAGACTGTTCAGTTTGGTCTTTTGTTTAATCCCCCTTGTGCATCTTTTTTTAATGCATATGTGTATTTTTACACATATGGGAGAAAGGCTTATTATGTTTATAATTACAGTAAATCTTTTTGAGTTAGGCTACAATTTAAGGTCCCTAATAAAATATAACCTTTACTGTAAAATTGTTAGAGACTTTTTTTGTCCCATCTGTATTGCATACAGTAAGTCCAAATTTAGTGGATTACAGTAAAATTAAACTGACATAATAAAACAACGTATGTTGTTTTACTGTAAACTGTAAAAACAGTAACTCAAAATTGATCACACATGTTGCTAATGATGTGAAGAAACCAATATAAGCCAGTACAAGGTCATTTCCTGGACACTGAAATTTCACTATGGATAGAAACAAACAGAGGCAGAGGTGGAAGAGGAGGAAGAGGAGGAAGAGGAGGAAGAGGAAGGGTGAGACAAAGAACAATTATTTCAGATAAATTACAAGCAAAATATTGTATATGCTGTCATCAATCATTGGTCAGTCAGCCACTGTTCAATTAGTAGCATACTTTATGCAAAATATGCTATACTATTATATTTATCTATTTATATTATATTTATTTTATATCTAAGAGAGAGAGAGAGAGAGATCAAGAATACCAAGAATACAGTCTTAATATTTTATATTCTACTATTTTTACATATGCCATTTTAACAATAATGTATTCAGTTAAACTTGATTTTGTATCAACAGTAAAACATGCAGTAAGAGCACCAATGTGACTCAAGTACACTCTACTCATAACTGTGTTTAGTTAGTCAGCAGTTTGCATTGTTTTTGGGTCTACAATCACCTTGGTTTGGTATATTTAGTACCCAAGGTTGCCATTATACACTTACCACATAATATTTCACTTGTTATGCCTGTTTACTCTGTTCGTGTGGTTATTTTTTTATTTTAAAGTCATAGCTTACATATGATATTGTGTATTTTTATATTAGTATCATATAATGAGATATAATAAGAACCATTTTCATCCTGTAGAATCAGTGTATTTATCGCACTATAACTTGAACATCAACCTCAAACATAAACAGGCTGAGTTTGTTTACATCAGAAAATGTCAAATGCCATTTCAGCTCCTGATGTTGCCATTTCCATGGAAATTGAATACATTATTCATACAATAAATAAGCAAACTGGATGGAACAAATAAATCCAACTGTATAAACTCATACATGGTGATATTTATTTTTGACTGGTCCAGAACTTTTCCGTAAGATATTATAATATATTAAAGGAACTTTCATTCATGCCACAAAGGGAGTCCTTTGGAGACATGGGAGATTCTTGACTTGCATTCAAATGAGAGTTCTCTTAAATCTGCTGAGCAAATGGAACTGATAATATTGTAAGTGTTAGTTAAAAGGCCAAGATCCTGTGTTAATCTTGGGTTCATGGACTAAAAAAGTCAGCATTATTTTTACCAGACAATTTTCTTTTTGTACTTCTTAATTGAACAGTGATGAGTTTAGTGAATAATAAACAGAATAGCAAAGGAGGTGAGACCATTCTTTCCCTTTAGAACTCTAGACTAATTTTGTGGGATGTTTTCACAGTTTGACATTCTTTTATTAACCAAAATATTTTAAGTATTTATAGGAGACAGTCACACATATCAGGTATTGTTATTTTCAGAAGATCGTAAGCTACTAAATTTGTCTTAATTTTAGATGTAACTATTAAGAGAATTAAAACATTAGATTTTATTTATTTATTTATCTATATTTATATTTATAATTAATCAAATTTAAGTTCTTCAAAACACTTAACCGTAGTCAAAATAAAACAAAACACTTTTTATTATTTATGGTGTTATGTTATATATTTTATTCATCAGTATTATCAATATCTGGGCCAGTGAAATGACAAACTGGGATTTACATCTGTTAAAATGAGTGAGTTTTCTGATCTGAATCACTCACTGATAATTAATCACACAATGATAAAGTAAGTATTGTAGTTTGCTAATAATGTGTATTATGTCTATAGGTTACAATTAGGTCTGATCCAGAGTTATGAGGCCTAGAAAATGGCATGTAACTGCCCGGATCTCAGGTTCAAAGAGTTAAAACAAAAACATGATGAATAAGGAATTCTGTTTAAAACATACTAAATCAACGTATATCCTCCTGGGATAAGTACAAATTGTTCTTATGAGCAGTATTTATTGTATAAATCCACATGATAGCTAAAGAAAAATCCTCTCTCAATCCCCAGGTCATTGGGAAAAAACTGATTTACAAATTGCTCTTGATTTACTAAATATAGAATAAACAGTGCTGAACCTATTCATTGAAGATCGACTGTGGCCGAGGGCTCAGTGGGATTGTTGTATTTGTTTTTGCTTTTGTCTGTAGAAGTTATGAGGTGAAGATGATATTTTAGTTAATTATACTAAAACAGGTAATTAGTAGAGCTGTGAAAAATAAGCAAGAACAATAAATATTCTCATATTCTCATGTCATGACTGACATTTAGAAACAACTGATGCAAACACTGAACTACTTCCCCATTCCTTCCTCCTTGTTTAGACATTTAAACATTTTACTTGGTTGTGTTTTTTATCTTCCAGTGTTTTCATGTTTAAAAATAACACTAATTCTTATTTTAAATCCATTCCAGCATTTCCCAATATATTCAATAATTATGGGGAAAAAAAGTTATGGAGAAAATATTTAGGTTATTTGTTTGGTTGGTTTTATTTTATTTTCTCTAAATAACTTTATAACTTTCTAATGAAGATGTAAAAAAGAAAACACAAATATAGCAACATTTCCACCACTTTAAGTGAGATTAGAAGTGTGGAAGAAAATGTGTAAGATGTAACTTCATCAAGGTCATCTTTCACCTGTGTAATTTGGGACCAGTAAAGCCAGTCGCAAATATGGCAGCCAAAACAACAGTTATGTGACAGAAACCCTTGAATAAGGTGAGTTAAGTTTGAAATATTTCTTCCTTTGGGAGGGGCCAGGAATTACTACAGCAGGGTAGCAGTAGATAATAAACTGAACTATATTAAGTATACTCATAATATACAGAAACAAGAGGGTACTATATAAGGAACTCTTTACTATGTACAAAAAGATGTACAGTGGGGAAAATAAGTATTTAGTCAGTCACCAATTGTGCAAGTTCTCCCACTTAAAAGATTAGAGGCCGTTAATTGACATCACATGGAAGTGGAGCCTCAACTGAGAGACAAAATGTGAAAAAAATTAAGAGAAAAATCATTTTGTCTGACTTTTAAAGAATTTATTTGCAAATAATGGTGGAAAATAAGTATTTGGTCAATAACAAAAGTTTATCTCAATACTTTGTTGTATATCCTCTGTTGGCAATGACAGAGGTCAAACGTTTTCTGTAAGTCTTCACAAGGTTGGCACACACTGTTGCTGGTGTGTTGGCCCATTCCTCCATGCAGATCTCCTCTAGAGCAGTGATGTTTTGGGGCTGTCGGCGGGCAACACGGACTTTTAACTCCCTCCAAGGTTTTACCGATGGGGTTGAGGTCGGGGAGACTGGCTAGGCCACTCCAGGACTTTGAAATGTTTCTCCTGCAGAAGCCACTCCTTTATTTGCCCTGGCAGTGTGCTTGAGACTCATTGTCATGCTGAAAAGACCAGCCACATTTCATCTTCATTGCCCTTGCTGATGGAAGAGGAGTTTGCACCCAAAATCTCACAGTACATGGCCCCATTCATTCTTTCATGTACACGGACCAGTCGTCCTGGTCCTTTGCGAAAACAGCCCCAAAGCATGATATTTGCCACCCCATGCTTCACCAGTTGAGTATGGTGTTCTTTGGATGCAACTCGCATTCACTGTCCACTCCAAACCACGACGAGTTGTGTTTTTAGCAAATAGTTCTACTTTAGTTTCATCTGACCATATGACATTCTCCCAATACTCTTCTGGAACATCCAAATGCTCTCTAGCAAACTTCAGACGTGCCAGGATATGGACTGGCTTAAGCAGGGGGACACGTCTGGCACTGCAAGATCTGAGTCCCTGGCGTCGTGGTGTGAATGTTGCTGATGGTAGCGCTGT
Source organism: Acestrorhynchus altus (assembly GCA_034509495.1). Classification (NCBI taxonomy): domain Eukaryota; kingdom Metazoa; phylum Chordata; class Actinopteri; order Characiformes; family Acestrorhynchidae; genus Acestrorhynchus; species Acestrorhynchus altus. The sequence continues at coordinate 10,296,761 of CM067509.1, read as the reverse complement.
AACGTTGGTCCCAGCTTTCTGCAGGTCATTCACTAGATCCCCCACTTGTGGTTCTGGGATTTTCCTCACGTTCTTGTAGTCATTTGTTACGGGCTGAGATCTTCGCGTGGAGCCCCAGATCGAGGAGATTAGTATGAGTGGTCTTATGAGTCTTCCATTTCTAATTATTGCTCACAGTAGATTTCTTCACCAAGCTGCTTGTCTATTGCAATTCAGTCTTCCCCAGCCTGGTGCAGGTCTACAATTCAGTTTCTCTGGTGTCCTCAGAGCAGCTCTTCGTCTTCACCATAGTGGAGTTTGGAGTGTGACTATTTGAGGTTGTGGGCAGGTGTCTTTTATGCTGTTAACGACTTCAACAGGTGCCATTAATACAGGTAATGAGTGGGGAAAGAAGACACTCTTAAAAAGAAGTTACAGGTCTGTGACGGCCAGAAATCTTGCTTGTTTGTTATTGACCAAATACTTATTTCCACCATTATTTGCAAATAAATTCTTTAAAGTCAGACAAAGTAGTTTTCTCAATTTTTTTCACATTTGTCTCTCATAGTTGAGGTCTACCTATGATGTCAATTACAGGCCTCTCTCATCTTTTTAAGTGGGAGAACTTGCACAATTGGTGACTGACTAAATACTTATTTTCCCCACTGTATATGCCATGACAATACTATGTGTATTGAGACAAATCAGCAAAAATATTTTTTGCATCCAAATAAATTTAAGTGTAATGACCAACATAGCAAATGTTTGACCACAATTTAGAACAGCAAATATATCTGAAGAATAAAATTGAAATATATTCTACATAAACACTGAAATCCCAAAAACAGGGGATAACAATATGTAAACTGATTATGAAGTGATAATCACAGGACATCTTGGGAACACCCTCACCTGTGTAAGTTGTATGGTGTTATCTTGTGAGTACAGTTGAACAGTGTGTTCATGACAAGGTGGCATAAGTTATCAGCGTTCAAGGGAAGAATAATAGTGAGTGCCAGATGGGTGGGATGTTCCATTTCTGAAGTTGGGAGGCATTTAACATTCCTCAATCCACAGTGATATGTATTATTGCACAGATGTCTGATAGAAACCATTACAATCCACAGTGGACAGAACAGTATGGTTGCTTAATGACCATGATCAGCACTGTCTGGGTAGAATTTATCATACAAACAGACACACAACTCTGGAAGAAATCTACATACAATTCCAGAGACCACACATGCATATCCAGCTTTACTGCCACCTCACTGGGTCACATGGAATTTCTAACTGGACCATAGAAGCCTGACAATTGTGGTCACAGTACTTATTGTTTCAGACTGATGGTAGGGTGTGTGAAGTGCATGAAGTCATGGACCACAGCTGTCAAAAAGGCACCGTGCAGGCTGGTGGTGTTTCCATACTGGTGTGAGGTGTATTCCCATGGTGTGTTCAGTGGCCCACCTAAACTCATCATTTACTGATGTTTCACTGCTTGTGTTCACTTGCACTTGTTGTCCAGTATTGGTCTGGAAGTTGCTCACAAGCCCAGATGAGGTGCTGTGTCTAGCGTCATGGTGTTATCATTGCCCACTGCACTGTCTACTGTGGATGGTGAGGCGCAACAGATAACACCACCAATAGGCTGCCACACCAAGTGGGAGAGTGGGGTTCATTTCTAGTCAGGCAGCTATGCCTTTTCACCAGTAGGTCTTTAGGCAGACTCCTAACACAACCAACGGCTGGGCCTAAGTTGCTGTAAATGTAAATGCTGGAACCATCTGACTTACCATGAGCACACTGGCCAAGATAAAACCTCACAACTTCTACAGGTTCAAGAGTACAAGTTCAAGTTCAAGAGGCTTTTATTTTCATTCCATCTAAATACAACTACACATTGAAGTGAAACTAGATTCCTCCAAAAATGGTGCAGCATGGAACAATACAATACGATACAATTCCCAAGCATTCCTTAATGTCATTTCATAATCTATTTATGTACTGCTATCCCATTAGCAGTTAAGCTTACATTACATAACCTGAAGAGAATAACATTGACCAAGGGATCAATACAGTTCTATTCTATTCTATTCTATTCTATTCTATTCTATTCTATTCTATTCTATTCAGCTCCACTGGCACCTGCCAATAGGGTGGAATACATTAGACAGCAAATTAATTCAATTCTTGAAAGTTATGTGTTAAGAGTAAGAAACATGGACAGTCACATTGATGGACACACTTTGTAAAGGAATAATGATTACTTAAATGATAATGTAATCAGGGAACTGATTTGCTTGAGATGCAACACTAGACTAAATGTAAACATTAACATGGTCTGAACCCAGTAGCTTCATTAGAAATTAGAACTTGTTTAAATTTGGTATAAACATACTCAGCATCAATATACATGTTTTCAGTACTGCCATGAGACTCTTTAGGTGTAATTTAGAATGACATGATTATTCATTTTTCTGTTTACACCAACATACTCTTAGAGCAGGGGTCATCCACCTGCTCCTGGACACTTGGTTCTTGCTCCTTACACACTTTAGATTCATCCCTCTTCCACCCTACCTGATCAAACTAATTACTGCCTTCAGGGGTTTTTGATTGGCTGAATAGATAGAAAGTAGAATGTATGTATGATGCATAGCCAGTAGACGTGACCCAACACTTTTGTGGTCATTATTTAGCCTTCCACCCTTCCATCACAGAGAATCTCTGGGGGAATTCAGCAGAGCTTCTCCCCAGCTGTAATCACTTTATGCAAACACACTTAGCTTTGATTTAGCAGTAATTTGTTTAACTGTCTTTGCACTCATTAAATTGCAGTAAACAGTATTGAGGCAAATAAACTGGACAAGACCCAGAGAATTTTTGCTCATGCCCTTTATTATGTTCACCCCATTAACCTTTGTACTTGCTACAGCATGCAATAAGCAAATTATAATATACAGTAAAGAGGTTTTTTTCTTTCCAGTCTTTGAAGCAATGCATTGTGTTATTATGACTCTTTTTCCATTTCAGCCTTGAGCTCACTGTTTAATGTGGAGAGCAGCCAAGCCTAAGCAGTGAAGATGAGACTGGATATTACCCAGCCATGGTTATCGATAGCCTTCTCTCAGCAGTACTTATCCTAATCCAGAAGAAGCAGTCTTTTGAGGAGAAATGTTTACATTGCATTCTGAACACTATAAGCACTCAACAGGATTGCTGTTGTACGTTTGGCTCTCAAAGAACAATACAATGGAACAACATTTCTGATAAAAGTTACTGAATAAATGACAAGATTTGGTTATATTCATTACAGAATGCTCACATTTCCATATTCAGATTTTCAAATTCTTGTGTTCGTCACAACAATGTACTAATGTGTTTGCACCAATAAGACAGGTGGGAAAGAGTGATTCATTTTCCACGTGAAATCATTCACTTGGATAATCAATATTAACACACTCTATATGACTCCCGACACCTGCATCTGCATCTTTTTGCTTTTAGCTTTACTTTCTGCAGTGTATTCTTTAGTGAGTATTATAGAATGGCAAAGGATTCTGCAGTCTGGCTAACTATGGTGTCACACTGCCTGTTTCTGTGGTTACTGATATTTATGATTTTATTTTTCTCACTCTTTTCTGAGGGACAGCCAGAATAATTTGGTGACATTTTAGGTTCAGATGATTACATATGAAGTGGCGGATGATACTGTGTATTTTACCTAGTAAAGTTTCATATAGACTGCAGTCACATTAAATGTCATTTTGAGAATCCTTTGGGAATCTGCTGATAACTCTTTGAGCAGTGTCCATTATCTTACACAGTCATCTGATGTCTGGAGATTAAAAAGCTTTGAAACCTTTAACTCTTAGGACCAGAGACTTTGCTGCAGTTACATGCTGTTTTCTAGGCTTCATTACTCAGGATCAGAGTAACATCAGACATGATACACGTCATAACAAATAAAAACAATGATCTTACTCTCATTGTTTTGCTGAATTTTAAGTGAGTAATGAAGCTGGGAAAACTGCTAAAAATCACTAATCCCTGACAGTTATTGTGGAGGAAAATGAATGGACTGTTTGCTCTCTTTTTCTTTGTCCACACAATTTCAAATAAAAAGTCCTGAAGGATAGAGGAATTGATACAGATATAAATAATAAAAATAATAAAGGACATTTAAGTTGTGTTTTTAATTGGATTACTTTTAAGTATTTTGAAGAAATTACACTCTGGGGGATGAATTTCCAACAGAATTTCTTGTAAAACAAACAAACAAACAAACAAACAAACAAAAACCCTAAAAATTGTATGTGAAAGCATTATTGAACATTGTCAAATTCAAACAAATATTTATTATAATTATTATATTATTATGTATTATTATTATTATTGTGTGTGTGTGTGTTAATGTTTATTTGTTGAAATTGTTGGAGATGGTATGTGGATAGGTGACAGTAATAATAAAAATATTGCTAATAATAAAAATATTCATACTAATATTAAAATCCCTGTATTAATGTTAGTTGTAATTTTAATAATACTGTATATATATTGTATATAGCTCCCTCTTTAGCTTACTATCTTTTAGAATATGCCAATTATACTAACCTCTCTCTCTCTCTCTCTCTCTCTCTCTCTCTCTCTCTCTCTCTCTCTCTCTCTCTCTCTCTCTCTCTCCAATAGCAGTCCTCTGTGGGTAAGAAAACAATATTAATGAACAGGATAATATTCTAAAAATGATTCAATATTAATACCAGCTCTGCCTTAGTAGAGAGATTGATGTGTAAAAGTAAAAATTACAGCTTTTATATTAATAGTAGCTTATGCCATTTTTACATTCTGCTGTCAATTGAATTTGCTGGCAGAACACACCTGTTATACTTCTCATTAAATGTATTGATTACCAGTTCAAGTCATTGAATTTGAAGCCCATGCAAACAAAACTGCTTACTCAGCAGGAAAGTGCTATCGGGGAGCATTTTCCTTCTTTGGTCTAGAGGGACATTATGAAGGTCATTATAGTGCTTTCAAGTACTTCAGACCCATATCTGCTCGACTGAAAAGCAGGTAATCAACAAATAGGTTGTGATGCCATTACTTTGAGGAAACCAATCAATAAGACCCATGATCTCACTATGCGTTGAAAGGTTTACCTAAATTAAAAAAACGTTGTCTCTCTGGGTTAACTATACAATTGCACAGTGATCTAGAGCACAAAATTTTGTTCTCAAAGGTTTACATACCCTGGCAGATTTTCCTTTCTTGGCTTTTTTCAGAGAATATGAAAGATTTTTTTTTTCCACTCATGGTTAGTTGTTGGATGAAGCTACTTATTGTCAAATGACTGTGTTTTCTCATTTTAAATCATAATGACAATCAAAAACATCCAAATGACCCTGATCAAAAGTTCACATACCCCTGTTCTTAATACCGTGTTTTGCCCTCTCCTACATCAATGACAGCTTGAAGTCTTTTGTGGTAGTTGTGGATGAGGCTCTTTATTTTCTCAGATGGTAAAGCTGTCCATTCTTCTTGGCAAAAAGCCTCCAGTTCCTGTAAATTCCTGAGCTGTCTTGCATGAACTGCACACTTAAGATCTCCTCAGGGTGACTCAATGATATTGAGGTCAGGAGACTGAGAGGGCCACTCCAGAAGTTTGTTCTGCTGTAGCCAATGACAGGTCAACTTGGCCTCGTGTTTTGGATTGTTGTCATGTTGGAACATCCAAGTACGTCCCATGTGCAGATTCCGGGCTGATTAGTGCAAATTTGCCTCCAGTATTTGCCTTTGTAGCTCACAGATCCCCTAAACATCAGCGATCCACCTCTGTGCTGTATAGTAGGAATGGTGTTCCTTTCATCATAGGCCTTGTTGACACCTCTCCAAATGTAACGTTTATGACTGTGGCCAAAAAGTTCCATTTTTGTCTCATCACTCCAAATGACCTTGTTCCAGAATATTTGAGGCTTGTCTCTGTGCTGTTTGGTGTATTGTAGGGGAGATACTTTGTGGCATTTGCACAAAAATGTCTTTCTTCTAGCGACTCGACCACGCAGCCCTTTTTTCTTCATATGCCTCCTTATTGTGCATCTTGAAACAGATACACCTCTAGTTTTCAGAGTCCTGTATTTCAGCTGATGTTATTTGTGGGATTTTCTTTGCATTCTGAACAATTTTCCTGGCAGTTGTGGACAAAATGTTTGTTGGTCTACCTGACTGTGGTTTGGTTTTTACAGAGCCCCTGATTTTCCATTTGTTAATCACAGTTTGAACACTGCTGACCTGCATTATCAATTCAATCAATTGAATATATTTTGTATCTCTTTCGTGTTTAATACATTATAACTACCTTTTCCCATAGATCTGTTGACAATTCGTTTGCTTTCCCCATGACTCACAATCATTGTGTTCTTAGTTGATAATTGGGTTCTTGGTAACCTCCAAGGCCCTTCTACTATGATCACTCAGTTTGGCTGGTTAGCAAGCTCTAGAAAAAGTCCTGGTGGTTGAATTCATGGATGATGGAGGCCACTGTGCACATTGGGACCTTCAATGCAGCAGAAATGTTTTGTACCCTTCCCCAGATCTGTCTTGATACAATCCTTTCTCAGAGGTCTACAAACAATTCTTTAGACTTCATGGCTTGGTTTGTGCTCTGTCATGTACTGTCTATATGGGACCTTATATAAATAGGTGTGTGCCTTTCCAAATCTTGTCCAATCAACTGAATTTACCAGAGGTGTCCAATCAAGCTGTCAGAACATCTGAATGATGATGTGTGGAAACAAAATGCACCTGAGCTCAATTTTGAGTGTCATGGCAAAGGCTGTGAATACTTATGTATATGTAACTTGATCAAATAAAATGAACCAGCAGATTCTTGGCAACCTGAACTATCACATATTAAAAAATCTTAGACACCTTGGATTTTCTTCACTCCTCCTGCATACTTGAGTTGAAATTTGTTTTATACTCTCCAAATGAAATGCAAAATTTACCTTATTCTGAAAATGACTTTGGAACACTGAGCCAGAATTCCACTTCTTTATTTTTTTTTGTTTTTGAATCGACTTTTTGTGATAGTCCTCTCAGTACTCTGGCCATCCCTGTTCCCTCTGAAACTTTTCCCACCATATTTTCCCCTTGCTTTGATACAACACTCTGGGGAACAGCCAGAATTTTCAGCAATAACCTTCTCTGGCTTACCCTGTTTATGGAGGGTGTCAAAAATTGTCTGGATAACTACCAGTCAGTAGTCTTCCCCATGATTGTGGTTGCATGTGCTGCACTAATAAATTACAAAAAAATTGAATTTATTTTTATTTATATTTATAATTATTAATATTAAGATTTTTTTTTAGAAGATTTTTTAGAAGATTAAGATTTCTTCTTAGAAGAACTATATGTAGTAGGATAAAAGAAGACAAGCCAGATTTCAAAGTAAATAAAAATCCACTTTATACACCATGCTCCCAAAAGGCTCATGAAAGTCGAATGATGTTTAGATATGGTAATTGGAGAGGAAATAGAAAGTGCTTGGCTTTATCCTAGCACTCATTAAACCACTCAAAAAGTTGTTTACCACATCAGCAGCAGCAGCAGCAGCCTGAAATATACAGGATGGACATCATGGGGGAGGTATTTTCATTAAAGATTGCACTTTTCCCCTCTCACTCTAGGCAAATGTGGATCTATAGATGGTTCTTTAACTCATGGTTATAGTGGAACCCTTTTGGTGCTATTTAGAAAAGTGTCTATAAATCGAAGAACTGTTAATCAGTCGTATAAGCATTTAAATGTTTTAGCTGCAGTGTTTAGTAAAGTTAAGAACTCTTAAAGTTATATAAAGTCGTTTTATGGATGAACATGAAAGACTTCTGGGAAATGACATTTAATGGTCTCAGCAGCACTTTCTTGAACTATGATAGGTTAAATACAAAATAATAAATAATAATAAATATTATTTTAAAATAACCATAGTTTAATGACTCCCACCGTGATTTTACATGGTTTTCTTGCATGACCATTCCATCACTGTGTCATGTATCTGTCTGGTCCCTGTGGTCTGTCTTTGTTTTGTTTACATTCCCATGTGCTTTTGAGCACATGTCATGTTCCCTCCCATTCCAGCTGTGTTCCATTTGTAACCCTGCCCCATCGTTATCATGTCCCAGCCATGTCCAATGTAATTGTGTGTGTATATAAGTCCCTTGTCTTTGTTGGTCTTTGTGGTTATATGGCTTTGTGCTCATGTGGCTTTGTGACTTTGTGTTTCTTGTCGTGTTTATTTGTATCCTGTTAATAAATACAACCCAGCGTTACACACTGAAAGTAGATATGAAGATATGAAAGTCTTAAAAAGTCAGTCAAGGAGAGTGAAAGTATCAAGCCAGAACAAGAATTAGAAATTGAATATGTTTTTTATGGAGAGCCAGTGAAGACTCTGTGCAGATGTAGTTTCAGGATGAAATATTGCTAAGATGTTAGACAGCCACACTTGGACCATCTGGAGCCTTTGCAGGGTTCTGGATCTGAAGTGAATTACGTATCTGTTTTGCTTGTAACTTAGTAACTCAGGCGACACTGTGGTCTAGTGGCCTGATTCAAGAGCTTAGTGAACTTGATTATTTTGTAATAATCTTTGTAGACTCTGGACTGATTTCTGATTATTTAACTCATGGTAACTGTCTGTGACTTTCAGGTTGCAATGTTGATTGAAATACTGTGCATGTTTTACAAGGTACAGCCAGAAGAAAGTAGTAACACAGAACAAGCTTTATTTCATCTTTACCACAGAATATTACACTTGACAGATTCAGTGGTCCCATCTGGAGTTCACTGATTTACATACAGATTCAAAAATTGTGAAAGCTGCTAGCCACCATCTCTAGAGCCACAAACATAGTTTACACCCCTGATTGAGATGAGAAAGAGAGAGAGAGAGAGAGAGAGAGAGAGAGAGAGAGAGAGAGAGAGAGAGAGATTGGGGTTATGAGCTACTGCTTTTAATCAGTACTGAAAATCCCTCTCTCTTTCTCCCTGATGCACACACAAACATACAGATACACACACACAATGAATGCCAGATTGCTTCTACATTGTTAAAATTATGGTTGATAATTATAGTTCTTTGAGTGATACTATAGAAGAAACACATTTAGTCCCATAAAGACTGATAAAATAATGTATCCATAGTAGTTGTAATAAAAATGTATCTCTTTGACCCTTAAAATGGTTAGGAACGTTTTAATCAAATGAACATCCTTTAAAAAGACACTCACAGTGCTATTACAAACTTTTCTATATGGAATCAAAACTTCTATAGTATAGCTCAAAACAAATAATTTGAAACATCTATATTACAAAGTGTTTATATTTTTATTTGATTATTTTTGTTTGTTCCTACATTTGCACCAAACACCAAACATATGCAAATATTGTCATCACCAAGGGCCACCTTAAAATATGAAATAACTATTGAATATATAATTGAATCAGATAAATTACTGATTAAATCAGATTCATTACTGTCCAAAAGAATACAAGAATGTAATACCTACTTTTTTTTTATTACATTTTATTTTTGAACACAATGGCTACCTGCTGTGTAGACATTTCACAATGATTTGACCACTAGTATTTGTCCAATTCCCCTTTCCAAACTGCCACCTTTGTGTCATCGCATAGGAAACCTTGTCTATGCCAACCAGTATCGCACTGGATGTGATGTAGGGAGATAACACCATCTAGTCACCCAGAGAGAGCATGGCCAACTTTGCCATGGCCAATCAGACTCTGGGTGCTGATGGCAAGCAGCATGACAAAACCTTTGTGGAGAAACCTTTGTGTGTGTTTTTTTTCTCTTGGACAGCAGCAAAACGACATAACACACCTTTCATTATCGCTGCCAAGTCAGCGACACCACCATTATATGTAACAACAACCATATAGACAGAAAATCAATGTTTGTCTACAACAAACATATAAGACACTGCTTCAAAACCAGGAAAGGGGTATTCTTTAAAAGGCTTGAATCACAACTATGACACTAAAATACATGACAAATTGTGTCATTCTGAGAAGCAAACACACATTATTGTACAGTATCTCCCTCCCATACACACATACTCAGCCACAAGTTTCCCTCTGCTTGGGATCTGCCACAAGCTTTCATCTAATAATCTAGTAATTTTACCTATGCTTACACAAATATGTATACAAACACACAAACTTACACACACAATTTTAAGGCATTTTTGGCCTGCCGACTATGATGTTCTAACTTGCGTTTAATTCTTTCAACCTCTAGTGTGCAGTTGGACATCAAAGAATAATCTGGACACTTAATCTACCTCACTTTGATATCCAACAAGTCAACAACATTTAACTGCTCATATTTACAATAGAATAGGCTTTCAAATATTTTTGTCTCCACAGGAATGAACACATTAGCTCTGGGAGGTAATTCTCATTGACTAGTGCTTAATAGAATACAGGAGAGGTTATGAGATGAAATTCCTTTTGTGGTTTTTACAATAAAATAGATACATGAAACAGTCTGCTTAATATTATGCAACATTCTGAAAAAAGGCTGTAATCTTCTTCCTGTTGTACACTAAAACGTTTTTAATATTAAACTTTATAGAGCACTGAGAGAAATGGAAGAGGTTTGAGCATACTGTGTAATATTTACAGTGAGATCTAGCCAGACTAAAATACAGCCTGCAAAAGACAGAACAAACAATAATATTCCAGTATTCCAACATATTAATTAAAGTAAAGGGAAAAATATTCTTAACTTTAAATGGAAGTTATTGTAAAATAACAGAAACTACACGTAATTTTAAAACATTTATATTGTTCCAGAATTTCCTAAACTGTGTAAACAAGTGCTAATGAGTTCAAACCATGGAGAAAGCTAAAAATGGACAAAAATGGAGATTTTTTTTCTTTGGGCAGCAAATTTCTTAACTATGAATGACAGTTAATGTAAAATAAGAGTAATTAACAGTAATTTTAGAGCATTTCTATTGGTCTAATCATCATGCATTATTTATACAGTATAGAGAGTAGCTGTACACTGTATTCTGTTATGTAGTGATTTTTTTTCTTGTGTTGACATCAAGTGCAGCAAATGCTTTGATGCTTCTGGACTCAGAAGTGCTTGGGTCAAATATTCCTCAGAGAGATGGTTTCCTGTGGCTAACTGAGAGGCTGATGATGCACTGGGCTTTATAATCCAAAGATCAGAGAGGAGATTAGTTGGTCGGTTGGGAGTTAAATAATGTTTGGTGGGGTTTGCTGCAGCATCATAGCCTGTTAATCGGAGGAAAGCTCTTGGCTGTTTTAAAGCCGGCTTATTCTCTGTACTCTGCACTTCTGAAGGAAAGTCTTGGTGTCACGAACATCCATGAAGATATCCTGGGGCAAACAGCATTTGGTATTGTTCCCTATATTCAGCTATGACATCTGAGCCAGAGGCCATTACTATAGCAGATTGTAGATGATAATGACGCAGATTCACCCTCTACAGCACCTAGGCTATAAACGTGTCTCTCAGCTCATTTGAAATGGTATGTTTCCACAGGCAAAAGTGTTTTATAAACTCCAAGCACACTGTCTCAGAGAATTAATGGAGTAGCTGTGTCATTTGGCACATTCATTTAACTGTGCAAAACTGTATCTATATTTTTCTCATGGGAGGCATCCCACTGAATGCTTATTCAGTAGAGCCATTTCCTTTAGGGCTGAAACTGAATGAAGCTCTGTCCTTTACTCTCTCTCATGATACACAGATGTGGCCTGCTTTCTAATTAAAGGAAGGCTTCACCCACAGTAGTTATTCACTCAAGACAGCGGTAAAACTGTGTCTGATTTCCTATTTCCTTTATTACTTCCATCAAGTAAAAAGTATTTGTTTTAGTGTAATTGTGTGGAATTAGAATATTGTGAAAAAGTTCATTATCAAAATTCATTCAAAGACATAATCTGTCATTTATATTTATATTCACATATATGGAATTTCACAGATGCTTTTCTCCAGAGTGACTTACAAAAGTGCTTTGCTGTTCACCGGCTAAAATTCAGAGATACCTCAAGCTTAGATGCTGCCAAACACAAATGTCAGAATGGATACTTCAATACCCAATGCTCAACATATTATATGTTATCACACAAAACATTGTAGACAGAGTAAAATACTCTTGAAAGAGAGTCTTCAGTCAGTGTTTGAAAATAGTGAGTGACTCAGTTGTGCAGACCCCCAGGTGAAGTTCATCCCACCACTTTGGTGCCAGAACAGAAAAGAGTCTAGATGTTTGTTTTCCATGCATCTTGAGGTATGGTGGCTCAACACGAGCTGTAATTGAGGTTCGAAGGACTCTTAGTACAGATCAATTTTTGACCCTCGCCATTAAATATGGAGGGGCTGGTACATTTTTGGTTTTGTAGGCCAGTTTTGATGTTCAGCAACAGAAAGAGTGTGAATAGAAGACAACAGAGGAGTTACATGGTTAAACTTAGCAACATTTGAAGATGAGTTGTGTTGTCTTTTTCTGGATCAGTTGCAAGGGCCTGATGGTATGCATAGGAAAGCCAGACAAAAAAAGGGTCTAGTCTTGAAAGGACAAGAAACTGAACAAGAACTGAATGATAACTAGTCATCTACAACTACACCAAGGTTTCAAGCATCTGCTGATGGAGTAACTGGGTCATACTTTGTATTCATTTTAACAAAAAGTGGATAGGAAAGGAACATCCTAAAGGAACATCTAAAAAAGCCTGATACATTTTGGATTAATGAAGATGATTGATCTTCATTAAAGAAGTGCAGAAGGTTTTGGACACAATAGTACAGTTTGCTTAGGGAAAAAAAATGCTATACCTCTTCTACTGTTAAGCATGATGGGGGGGAATGACAAGCTTTGAGATTGTGTCACAGCCAGTTGAACAGTGAACAGTTTACTGGTAGAGAGAAAAATAGACCAGCTAAATGGCAACAAAATCTGGAAGCAAGCATCACACCATGTGTGAAAAAGATAAAGATGAAAAAAAGTTGGCTTCTATAGCAGAAAAATTTTTCTAAAGATAACGCAAAATACACAATGCGGTATCTGAAGGATACTGGAGGATTTTCATTTGGTTTTCACAGTCAACTGACCTAAACATCTTTGAAAATGTGTGGATAAACCTCAGAAGTGCAGTGCATGCAAAGAATCTTACAAAATTACAAGCCTATTCCAAGAAGAAGCACAAATCTCCCAAACAAGAATGGAAAGCATTTTGGCCTTTTTGTTATTTGAAACTAAAAAAGTTGTAAATGTTAAAGTAACGTGTCATCTTTCACTTTATGCCTCCTGGAAATCAGGCCGGCTTGTACATGCTTTGCTATTGAGTATTATAGAAATGTGACCAGAGGTGCCAAAACATATGCATGCTACTGTTTATTAATGTAGAGCTAAAGGGAGTCACATACCTCTATATTTCTCAAAGGAGAGACGTGTACTTGTTCGGGTTTTTCTAATCTCTGAGTACACAAAGGCAGCAAGCAACAAAAGGTCAACAATGTGGTTCTAGTTTAATTAAATCATTTTGTGCTAATACACTAGATAATGAGTGCCTCATATTTCACTGCAAAGTAACACAGGAGATAATGTGTTTCTGAATGTCACTGCGAAGTAAATCCACTGAACTATCCCTTCCCTGAAAGGTGATACAATTATAACTTGCCGCTGCAAACCTGACTCACAGCTTCAGTCACAATAAAATTTGATAGAGGTACAAAGAGGATTTGGGGTCCCAAACTGTGCAGTGATTCTACATAACCACCATTTGAATGTGGCTGTTATTAATCATACCTGTCTGAAATGAACACCTCGGATAAGGATGAAGCTTGTTTGGAAATGTCAGCAAGAAGTAAAGATGCTGTCACTTTGTCCCTACACACTAATCTCTGGGTGTGAACGTGAATAAAAACTTATAATCCAAGCTGTGAGTGACACATCCGGGGATGCGGATACAGGGCTGGCAGAGACATTAGTGCATTAGATGGAGTTCCATGAATTGGATGCAGGAATGTGCAGGGTTTGTGCCATGTTGTTTTGATGGGCTGTAATCAGAGCAGGGCTTGCTGAGAGGAGCCTGGGGAAGTGAGTAGATAGGCTGTTTTCACTGTTCAGTGGAAAGGCAGGCACAGACAGCAGATGCTCATTGATTAGCCAAACGTGTTTAGCCAAAGGAAAAAAAGTGTGAAGGACAAGAGTTGAAAGGGATGGAAATTGAGATATAAAGGCAAAAGCAAGAATATAGAACAATAAGTGGACATGCTCATGGTTTCATAAATACCACTGATAATCATACCATTTCCAGTTTAAATAATTCTGATACATGTACTGTCTTTAAAATTGTCTGCACCAAAGCTTAGCCTGTTTAGATTTTAACTATGCAAGAATGTAAGTTTGCATATGGACAATAGGGATGTGTCCCTACCATGGAAGGAAAAACCTGTCCACATCAGTATTAAGGAGAACTCTAGTCATTCTAGATAATTCCAAATAACGGTTGTCTCCAAGACAGTATTTATCCAGACTAGCATTTGATAGACAGAAACAGAGGAGTTGAGAGTTGGTCAGTGTACTAGTGATAGGTGATTAGGGCTGTTAGTTCAGAGCTTAAATATGGATGGAAATGTATTTCTTCATATAACCTTTCATCCATTGTTGAACCGCACAGCTCACATAACTGAGGTGACCAGACGTCCTCTTTTTTCCAGACCTGTCCCCTTTTTAGGATCAATAATGTGTTGTTGTGTCAGTGTTTGCCCCTACATTCACCTTATCATCACTGTCATGTAAAATCTTGTATCTCTTTCCCAACACTCTGGGCATATGTACTCGCTGTGTCACTGTGCATGTGTGCTCAGGCTCTTACTGTGTGTGTGTGTTCACTGTATGGATCAGTATGGAGGCTGAATCAAAAAATAAACTGATCCAGATTTACATTTAAATAAATAACATCACTAACGATATATGATCATTTATTTTAAAGTTAGACTCTTCTCTCATATTTATTGGTTTTGTCTATATAGTGTGGAGGAGGGAAGGGTAACTGTACATTACAATCTTAAAGAACAGTTGGGCAATTGATTAATCATTATGTTTGAGTGTGAAAAAAACTTTAAATCGGTGATGAATCTTTAAAATAAAAGTTCACACTCACACTCTCTATTACAAACATGATTCTTTATGGAACCAAAAGTGGTCCTTTATGGCATTGATCAAAAAACATTTGAAATCCCTTTAATAATTTGGACAACATCTGATTCACCATTGTCCTATGTGTACTTTTCAACAATGCCAATATGTAAACAGCATAAGGCATAATTTGATTATTTTGAATCCATTTGTGTGTTCACTCATAACATTTAAAAACCCGACTGAATGGAGTTCCATGCGAATGAATGAGAAAAGAAGCTAATTTACTCAAATGATTATTTACATAAAAGCTCCGCCACACTACACGTCACTAACCAGCAACAAACATCTCCGAAACTGGACTCTGTGACATTTAATTTTTCATCTTGCTTTTCTGGCATTGCTTGAACATTAAAGAGAGTGCCCCTGCTTTATCTTCATTCTCTCTGTTTGGGGAGAGAGAATGGAGAAAACAGCACAATGAATGAGGAATCAGGTTTTCCCTTTTTTTCTTTCAAGTGCACTTTGCAGTATTGGATGGAGCAGGTCTGAGAGTGTTTTAATTGGCTTATAGATGTAATATCTGAAGACACAAACACACAAAAGCAGCCATAAATCAGCTTGTGGCCATGTGACAGCTGTGGATGAGTTTAGCCTGACCCACAGGTCTACAACACAGAGATCACCTACCATTAGAACCACCGGAATGGATGAGCCAAAGGCAGTGAAGGGCATGGAGGGCAATTTGGACACAATAAGCCAACATCAGTGGAAAACATGACTCGCCTCCTCTGTAATGTTGTGTACCAGCAGTGCAGACTACAGCAAAATAGATGAAAGGTGAGGAGGTCAAACACTAAAATACAACTCATAGTCTGGCAGCAGGCCTACTGTATCCATTACAATATAATATTTGTAAACATTGTAACCTTTTCAATTATGAACTGTCTACAAATATTAGCAAATATTATGTTCAAAAAATGCTGCATCCAGTTAACCCTGAGTTTTTATTTATTTATTTTTTCCACAATAAATTCAGAATCACAGAATTTAATTCAACCTGATTAACCTTTAAAACTCTAGCCCAAATTTGCATGATATTTTGATTTACTCACTTTTATTCGCCAAAACATTAGAAAAGCATATGAGACACATGCCACATGCCAGATGTTGTTTTCAGGAGATCCTAGCCTACTCAAATTTATCTAGTGAATATTAAGAGGCTTGAAATATTTGTATGAAATTGGCCGTGTTTTTGATCAAAACTTTACTTGTGCCTACAAATTGTTTTGATTTATTATTATTATTATTATTATTATTATTATTATTATTATTATTATTATTGTTTTTGAGCTGAAACTGCAAAAATTACTTTCTACTTTTTATTTGTACTGATTAGAAACAAACTGTACATTTTGTTGTATTTTGTATGTATTTTATTCTAAAATTTGAAGGCTGTGTGAGCAAAACAAAAAGAGAACAAAAAAAATTCCTTCAAATTTTTTCTATAACTCAATTTCTGGGTCATTATCCCTGCCCACTTCTGCTGATCAGTCTATATGCAAGTCGAGCATGTTTATGGAAAGAGCAGGGAACGCGCTCTGGCTCTTTTGGCATTTAAATTGGTATTTAATTTAAAACGAATTAATTTTAGCAGTTTTCCAAGCTGAAAGATATTGTAGTTTGTATTTGTATATCATATCTGTAGGTTACTCTAATCCTGAGATATGAAGCCTAGAATATGGCATGTGCAAATGCAGATCTTGGGTTCTAAGGGTTAAGAAAGGCTTGAGACACAAAAGGAGATTCAAGTCGTACTCACGTCATATGTTAAGCGACTTCACTACTGCTTAGATGACAACTCAGCTCAACACGTAAGACTTTTGACCAGAGAAATAAAACTAACTCACCTTAAATAACATCCATCCATGCAGAGTGTTCAGGAAATGTAGGGTTAAGGTTTTGAGTGCACTGCTTTAGGGCTCATTTTCGTGAGTTTACAAATCTCAACTGTAGTCATTATTATTATACAAAATGTTGTCATATTTCCCTCATGGTTTCACTCATTTGTTTTATAAAAGAACTAGCTGTAATAAATGCTGTATATTTTTACCCACCATAGATAATTTAGCTAAAGTTGGAAGCTTATGATTACTTTCCTTTACAGTCAAGTAAGACTTTGACTGGAATAGCTATAATGAAAGCCAGCTAGCATACTTACTATACAAACTATGTGTTATGTCCCTTTTCCTGCATGTAGGTCATTCTGTTCTACAGACTGAAGGCTTTTCTGTAATTAAAGGTTTGTATTTAAAGACAGCTTTTGTACAAATCACTCCCTGCTGCTAATAATAAGAAGAATTAAAATCAACTCAAACACACATCCCAGAGACTCAATACTTGAAGTCCCATTGCAGAGAAATCAGGCAGACTCAGACTTGCATCCTGGAGACTGGATTTAAATTAGAACACTGGACTTGAGACTGAACTGGGGCTCACTGAATTAGAGAACTGACTTGAATTTAACTAGCAGACATATTTGGGCCAAATATGGGCCACTTTTGGCACTTATGGCCACATAAACATTCTTTGCCATCTGGGACCCCAGAGACCTGAGACTTGATTTGGACTCAGAAACTCAAAACACCACCTGGACTCACTCTCCAGAAACTTAAATTCTGTTTAGACTCTGACTCTGAGTTTAAATTTAGATTAGAACTTTAGACTTGCACACTAGATACTCGACTTGGGCTCATAACCAAGAGACTTGACATGAATTAGAATCTCACAGATATAAAACCAGATGCTGGACTCACACACCAGAAACTTGACTCCCCAAAGAGTCGAGGAACAACTCAGACTCACATGCCATAGACTTCAGAGTTGATTCAGATTTACATGACTTGAACATCTCTGGCTTAACCCACATCCCATAAAACATGTCTTCCTGAAAAAATCCCTAGCAGGCCCACTGATTACATAAACATACTGTAGTACTGCAATTTTCAGCAACACAATCCTAAGCAGGCACTTAAAATATACACCACAGTTACAGTAGATATCAAAATACATACAAGAATATATAGCACATATGCAACAATATGTCCAATCACAGTTGACAAAATACTAAATAATAAAATAGCATGCTGATACTACTTTTGTTGCTACACAGTAACGTCTCAACCACAGCAAAGTCAAACCAGACCCCACAGACCATTTTCCTTGAAACCAGAGTTTGCCCAATCCCAGTATCCACCCTGTTACAATCATGCATGACTCAGCTAACTCGTTAATCTGGAAGTCAGCACGGCCCCATGGTGCTGATGGTGGTGTAGGTGAACTTGGACACAGATGCCCCAGTGGCAGTGACATCATCATCTCCCTCTCTAAAGCCTCGTGAGCGGCATGGCCGGCAGCAGCAGGAGAAAGTGGTCAGCAGAGCCTTGCGGAAGCGTTTGTTCATGAAGCAGTAGATGATGGGATTGACGCAGGCTGAAGTGTAGGACAGTAGATGGATGAATGAAATGGGGGCCCCAGAGAGAAGTCTATGAGCTGAGGCTGGATGGAAGGCTCTCCAAGTATTGGCAGAATATAGTGGCATCCAGCAGATGAAGAACATGGTTACAATTACAATCAGCATACGAATCACACGTTTCTTGGCCATCAGTTTGGTTTCTGAGGTGTTGCTCCGAGGGCGGTCCACTTTGGCAGAGCTAGTCAGGGTGAGGGTGGACATCTCCATGGAGTTGGGTCGCTTTGGTACCTGAATATAACAGCCATCTCCATCATCATTCCCAGAAGAGACAGCATTACTGGCACCATTCTTTATTCCTGAAGGTAGAGCAACAATGAGGCTTTACAAGACACCATCATCATGCTACATCACAGTACATCATGTTACTTTCTGTTATGTTAATACTGATGAGCAAATGCCCTTAATGAGGTATTAACCCATTAACTGTAGTACTTAGTTTGTGTTACTATAGCTGTACTAAGCTAGAAATTCCTAACAGTACATGCAAATGGGGCAAAAGCTCTGTCAAGCAAATGGTAAAACATGTCTGCCCTGTTTATGAATAAGCAAAAGTGTTACCGCTATTATTTACCCTTAATGTAAGTGTAAATTGTTTTGCAGCATATATTTTTTTTCCTCTACATTAAATTGATTAGTGAAGTTTAAATAAACCTGCCATCACCCACTCCTATGATTGATCACAGATTCAGCGACTTGATGACATCTATTGATATTTTTAAACTTAAGAGAGAGTACAAATTCTGTACAAATTGCATTCTGAGAATCTGTATAATTGATAGTGGGGGTACTAATCAGAAAGGCACTGACTCAGACCCTGTTTTCATCATTTTTATTGCTAGACAACCAAGTCAAGAAGAAATGGACGGGATAATAAACTCCTCCTATACTCTGCTCACCTCCACCCTTACTGGCCCTCTCACACTCACCTCAAAGAGGAGGCTTTTGACAGAGCTCTGGCATAAACACATAAAAGTAAGAAAATGTAAATGTTCACCCACTGGAGCATTTGTCCATTTAACCCATCCACACAGTGAAACACACACAAGGCCAGAGCAGCAGCCCTATCCATGGCACCTGGGGATCAACTGGGGTGTTATATTGCTTGCTCAAGGGCACTTCATCATGTCCTGCCAGTTCAGGGAATCGAACTGGCAACCTTGCAGGCACAAGGCTGGTTCCCTAACCACCAGGCCACGGCTGCCCGAAGATTACTTAGTGTGAATAAAGAATAAATGAGGATCAAATTCCAATTTATAAAAATATAATTAAAGAGATAAAAAATAAGAATAATGGGCTGTCCTCATTTTTTTCACATTGTATTTCTCACATCATGTATCACCATTCAGCTAAAATATATCAGAATATGATTTTTTGTCAATATTACCCAGTCCTAGTTCTCTTAAGTTTTTTCTATTTTTTTTATAGAAGCCTGTTTTTTCCTTTTTTGTTATTATTATTATGCCCCATTCATTACACTATAGATGATATTTGGGAAGCAGATGGCCATGGCCATGCACAGAAACAATCAAATCCATCCACAGAGAGACATCAGCTAATATGTCCTGTGGGATTAACTTGCTAAATCCCTTTTGAAACCTTTTTCAAAGGTTACATGGTATTATCCTGTGTTAATTAAAAACAAGCAAATTAATTTGATGGTGGCATTTGAATAACGGTAAGACTTACCGCACTGCTCCTTCTTCTGCTCCAACTCAAACTGTATGCCACGATAAAGCTCCCGAGAAATAAGCCCATATGCTGTGATCATCACCACTCCAGGTATGAAGAAAAGAACAAGAAGCAACAGGATGCACCTGGGAAAGACAAAAGTCTTAAGTCATGACATTAAGTAACATTAAGTAAATATCACAAACATAAAATATCCAACATCAGTTCACAAACATAATTAAGACTCCATCAATTTGAGTAACCTCAACACAATGATGTTAGCAATGCTGTATTGCCACAGCATAGTCTGTATCTCAGATAATGCTCTTAGTGAATCATGCTGTGTGGTGAATAGACAGGTACAAATGTTTCAAAATGGCTTGGAATTGTGTGAGCATTTTAATATTGTAATATTGCAATAATGTAATATTTAATACATTGAACTTTTCTTATGATAAGTACAGTATGCTTCTTGGTCATTTCTATTGCCAATGAGGTTTACCTGCAACAATATGTTGAGTTCAGTTCATGCAAATATTGTATTTAATGTCTTGAAGGATACAATCAGCAGAATAGGCAACCATCATGTTCACTGTTGCAGTGCTGCAGATTTTTCCAGAAGACTGTTAAAAGATCTCAAACCAATGATGTCATCTAATACAGCTGGTCAGTCCAAACAAGCTGGAACAGGGTGAGAAGTGTTGTTGTTTTCTGATTTCCCCTGACTGCATAAGAATGCAGGAATGTGTAACATGAGACTTAAACCTCTCTCTCTCTCTCTCTCTCTCTCTCTCTCTCTCTCAATGTAAAGTATACTCCTGAATCATCCATTTTCACTATTAGTATAAAATAAAAAGCTGAACTTCACTGGAAAAAAAGTACAACAACAAAATCTGTTTCTGGATGTTCCATCAGGAAGGACCTAATCCAAATTCAGAAATGGCCTCTAACCTCTACATACATAAAGAAAAATATGTTTCTTTAAGGGTTCTTCAGTAAACAAAATGGTTCTATATCTATCTATCTATCTATCTATCTATCTATCTATCTATCTATCTATACATACATACATATGGTTTCATATGGCACAAAAAGGGTCCTACAATTGTTACAAAGTCAAACAAGAACCCTTCTAGAGCATTCAATCTGAAGAACCTTTTCACAATGTAAAGAATCCTTTATTCATGCAAATGATTATTTGAGTGTTCATGGTTGTATATAGAACCCTTTTCTATACTCAAGAACCCCTGATGAACCATCATTTTAAATGTGTAAGCCAAATGCCAGTGTTGCTGGAGAACATGGTGATTTCATTTATATTCCCAATCCAGCTTTAAAGACACACACACACACACACACACACACACACACACACACACACACACACACACACACACACACACAATATTATAGTTATACAGATGAAGACATTGTGCCCAGCTGACTTTGGGAGGGGGCAAATCTTTGGACTGACACAAGCAGGAGGTTCATTTCTATGAACTGTCCACCATCTAGGACCTTCTGTTGGGAGCATTGGTTACAGGACTGGAAATGTATTGTCTTTAGCAACAAATCCAGAATTGGTTTGGGATCCAACAAGAGTAAAGTTTAAGTATGAAAGCCTTCTGGTGAGCACTTCAATCCTGTCTTTGCTGTGAAGCAACACCCAGCTACTGGTGTGATGGTAGGAGGTGACACTACAGTTTACCAAAATTAAAGTATCAATTCAATCTAATAATGCAATCATGTAATCGTGTACATGTATCATAATTACATTAACACATATGAACAACACATATTCATAACACATATGAATCCAACATTTGAACATTTGCTTCTTGGTGTTTTTGTTTCTTTTTTGAGATGTGTATTTGAGGTCAACAGATTACTGTTTAAAATAGACAATGTAACCATAATATGCCACAACAATGGCAACCTACTAGTAGTGGATTATTTATTTATTTTTAATAATAAATACTTTGGTTGTTCCAAAATTTTAACAGTGTCCATCACATATTACATATTTATCACAGTAATGCTTAACAGTCAGGATTCCCTGTAGTAAAGGAAGTGCTCAGTGATTGCACATTGCATCATTCTTCCTCCCAGATGTTTGTCCATTAATTCAATCCCATATGACACCATTTTGACTTTGGACTGTTTGATCCAGTGAGGAATGTTGTGCTTGTGTAAAGCTTTTTGATTCAATGTATGGTGTTTTCATCATACCAGTACACTAGGAACCCGTTTGCAACCAGTGGGGATATCAAAACAATCTTTAGCATCAACCTTGCAACCACCTGGGACACAACAGAAACTGCTTTGCAACCACTTAGCAAGGGCCTAAAACTATAACGGGTGCATAGCAACAGCATAGTATCAACTTGCTTAGCAACCACTTTGAACAGCAACAACATAGCAACCAAATACAAAACTACAGCATCCACCTAATAAACCATAGCAACCACTTAACATACACTCAGAACTGCAGAACATGTGCAGAATAATCCCAGAGCAACCATCTAAGAATTGCTTCAGCTTTACAATAATCAGAATAATTATGTTGTGCATAGGCAACCCTGTGATTCAATGTTTTTCTTGGAAACTAAACAAATATGCAACATGATAAACCAGAATTTCTTGCTTTCTTCTTACACATGGTGCTTGCAACCAAACAGATTTGGTCTTCACACCTCCACTGTATATTTCCACTGAATCCAGACTTTATTGCGACACTAATAACAAGCACTCACTGTTATTAAAATCCATTAGACTTGTGTCATTTATTTTTAATGAAATGTCAAACAGCCTTAATGACTCACCATGCCTGCTGCACCTGGTCCTTGGGCCAGTCATGGCGGCACATATGTCTCGTGATGGTGTTGTTGGGTTTGGTGTAGTTAACCAGTGTAGAGACGATAGGGTATGGCGTCATGATGAGGAAGGAAACAGCCCAGGTCACAGCAATGACCTTGTATGCATGTGAACGGGTCTGCCAGGCCCGAGACTTCAGAGGATTGCAGATAGCACTGTATCTCTCAATCGCTATGGCCATAAGGCTGAAGGTAGATATGCTGACAGAGATTCCTGTGATAAGAGGAAAAACTCATTCATATTTAGTATAAAAATGAACATTTCATGCTTCTCAATTAATTTTAAATCATAAAGTTAAATCATGATTTGTATAAAGTTTATATACATGGACTATAAGCATTTTAGCTGCATGACCACATTGGTGACTTGGACTGATTAACACACCACACAGTAAATGTACTTCAGTGCCAGATAACATCTATGTGAAGCTAATTGAAAGAGATTTAGCTATTTTACACACCAGAATTACTGCTCTACCACCTTATCACTAAGCCCATTCACTCCATATACCGTGTTAGCATTTACTAAGGAGAATTGAGACAAAATATCCTAAAAATAATTCCTGATAATACTGTAGGTCCTCCACTTCAGCACTCTGAATTACTGCTCATTTGCCCTGAGGTCTTTGCTCTGATCTAACCCTTTGCAGCAGAACTCACACCTGGGAAATTATTCTTTACTTTACAAATCCCCATCCTCTCCTATCTCAGAAAAACAAACAGTGACCTGGAGACATAGGCTGATGAGGTATGCTGTATAGCTTTGAGCATACAAGAACACACACACACACACACACACACACACACACACACACACACACACACACACACACACACACACTGGACAGTAGTTATCTAATCCCTTCCATTCTGTTAATACCTGTGCTTCCCAAGAATGTAATATGAAAAAACATGCCTTAGCAGTTTGCTCATTTAGTGCAATTTAGTTCAATTTTAAAGTTAAATAATTAACACAGTATCTGTTAATAAATTCATTATAAAGTTGCAGCTTTATAGTAGGGCTCAAATGAATAATTTAATAAGAATGACTAGAAAAACTTATACTTTTATGTATGTTTTAACCAATTAATAATGAACAAAAAAAAGCATTGGTGAGTTTGTTCATCATAGTAACACATTCCAGCCAACATTCTCATGTGGGGCTCACATGGAGAATTCTAGGTTAGGTAGGTTCAGGTTGGGCATGAGGTCTGAGTGAGTTTGTATGTTATTGCTGGAACCAGGTTGGGCTTCTCAAATGGGAATAAAATGATTATTCAATTATAATGCAAATATAATACAGATTGTTAAGTATTTCATTGTTGCTGTTACACTGGTTTTGTTTTTGGGTTTTTTTGTTTTACTGTTGATACTGTCTATAGTAATTTAATCAAACTTGACATAAAATATTTTAACAATTTGAGATTTTCATCCTTCAAATAACTGACCATCGTGCTGAAGTCAAACATAGATATGATGCATTTAACATGTTACTGAGGCCATGCATAAACTATGTAATATGCTTGACCTGGTAATTTCACATGGGATAAACATCAATAATATTTCAGTATCTGTCATCACAGTGTCTCATCACTTGTGTGCTTTTTGATGTGTTATTAAGTGCATCTAGGAACAAAAGGGATTTAATCACCTGAAAATAACATCTAAATATATAGGCTAACTGCTAATTTTTGGAACTTGTGCAATTCTTACTCCTCATTAAATGAGATGGTCAAGGCTAAAAACATCAACTTACACAAGACATTTCACCAAAACTTGGTCACAAGATGAAATAGCAGCATGGATAATAACGCCACAGAACTTAAGAACGTAAGAGACACAAACAAACATATGTACTGGACTTGGAGAATTAATTTCTGTTGAAAATCTATGTTTATCCGAACTGGTCTTCTTGTCATCTGGATTTCCTACTTGCCTTTCCAACTCACTTGCTGACAGCTTGGTGCATCCAATCAGATCTTGGAGTGATATCAGTTGAGCTAGGAGCTAGATGAGCTTTGGCTTTCATTTAGAATGCAGTGATCCATAAAAATGAGCAGATCAAGTGATGCGTGCAGGTACACATGTCCTGTATCTCACTGCCTTAAGGCTTGAATCACAGTAGCCTTTATCGAGTGGAACTAACTTAGCAATTGTCCAGTGTGGAATTGACCTGAAGTTGATGAACCTGAATTTAGTACAAGCCTACTTACCCATGAGGTAGGCAACAATCTTGCACATTGCAGCTCCAAAGATGAAGTCCTCCAGAAGGTTAGGGATGAACGTGAAGGGCATGCAAAACACAGCCATCATCAGATCACTCACAGCCAGCGAGAGAAGAAAGGAGTTTGTGACTGTCCGCATGCGCTTATTCACAACCAAAACCACGATGATGAGCAGGTTGCCAAAGACACTGAGCAGGAAGATGAGAGAGTACAGCAGGATCCTCACTGAATCCATTTCTGTAAAAAAGATATGGATTAGTTTTATCCATTCTGGTCAATAAGTAAGAATGAAGATGGAAAAGCATGGAGTGGCAGGAGGTTTTGAATAGTTCGTGATGAAGTGTTCTTTCACAAAAACATTCATATTTTTCCAAACTGTAAAATATTTAAAGGCAGACCATCTTACAATCAAATAACTTATTACAGTTAAAGTTTTAAAATATAGTTTAAGTTAAAGTATTATAACTATAGAGTTGTGAAACTATAATCAAATTTGTGTCCAAGAAAGAACAGAAATGTGTTTTTATTTAACACTATGTTTTATATATTAAAATTATACAGACCGAAGTGGCAGAACAGTCTAACTGCCTACTTGTCAAGTGTAAGGAGATCATACGTTTAAAGCCCAGCAAGGATTCAATGCTCTATTGTGCTTCTGAGTCAAGGGAAATCATGTGATAGGGAACGTTTTAACCTGCAAATGAAAATTAACAGTAAACAAATGAGAAGAATATGCAAAATCAAAATGTACTAAATGCTTCAGTTGTAGCACATTTATTATTTTTTTTAATCAGCTACAGTAAACATGCACTGATTACCTAAAGCATTTTCGATGCTGCATGTTTTGGCTACGTAGATGTTTAGTGCATTTGGAAAGTATTTACAGCACTTCACTTTTTACACATATTGTGTTACAGCCTTATTCCAAAACTGATTCAATTCATCTTTTCCCCTCAAATTTCTACACACAATAGATTAGTGGAGCACTGCAGAAATGGTTGTCCTTCTGGAAGGCTTTCCTCTCCACAGAGCAATGTTAGAGCTCTATCATTGCATTCTTGGCCACCTCCCTGACTAAGGCCACTCTAACATAATGACTCAGTTTGGCCAGCTCTATAAAGAGTCCTAGTGGTTCCAAACTGTTTCCATTTACAGATGATGGAGACCACTGTGCTCACTGGGACTTTCAATGCAGCAGAAATGTTTCCGTATCCTTTCCCTAGATTGGTGTCTCGATACAATCCTGTCTCTGAGGTCTACAGACAATTCCTTAGACTTCATGTCTTGGTTTGTGCTCTGACATGCACTGTATACTATGAGACCTAATATAAACGGGTGTGTGCCTTTCCAAATAATGTCTAATTTGCCACAGGTAAAGATGTAGAAACATCTGAAGGATGATCAGTGGAAACAAGATGTACCTGACCTTGAGTGTCATGGCAAAGGTTTGGATACTTATGTATATGTTACATTTTTGTGCTTTTATTTTTAATAAATTCACCAAAAGTTCAAACAAACTGTTCTGATGTTGTCCTCATGCGGTATTGTGTGTAGAATTCATTGGTTTAAGGGTAAAGTGTCAGTTGCCAGCAGACTGGAAATGAAATGAAATATGGCATCACAGCATGTGATCACAGCAAAAGTAAATGAACCACAGCTGCATTGGTAAAGTCAATTAGGTAAAAAAAAAAGACTCAGGTGAAACGCATGTGGCTGCTCAAGTAAACAATTAAGCAAACCAATCAAATGAGATATCCTTGGGAAAAGTTTTGAACTGCACCGATGAAAAGAGAGAGTAAACCCAACCAAACTGCAACAATGCCAAGAGAAAACACATCAGATGGTTGGTGACAGCCCATCAGTCTAGGGAAAGCTACAAGATCATCTACAGAAGATTCCCGTGCCATCCATCTACTGTAACACAAATAATGTGCCATCAGAACTTACACAAAGAAGCACCAGAACAATAATAACTCATGTAATGGCCAACTCACACATCACAGCCAGAGAGTTGCAGACCTCTCAGTCAGCATCTGGGATAAATGTACATGCTTCTACAATCAGGTGAACAATCAATAGACATGGCATTCATGGGAGAGTTGGTAGAAGGAAGCCTCTGCTCTAATGAAAGAACAAAGATGCTTTTTGAAGTTTGCCAGAAAGCACTTGGACAAACCAGAGACCTTCTAGAAGTCCATTCTCTGGAAAGATCCAAAAGTGAATTATTTGTCCACAATCAGAGTCACTAAATCAAAACTACATATAACAGTGAAGTGTGGTGGTGGAAACGTGGAGGTCTGGGTCTGCTTTTATGCCTCCGGACCAGGGCAACTCCAGGAAACCATCAATTCCAAAGCCTATCTTCAAATTCATGGAGTTGAAGCTGGGACTGAAATGGATTATGCCACAAGTACATTTACACAGTACAAACTGCCATAGCAATCATATTTTTGCTAATAAGTGACACTTAGCAATGACTCAAAAAACTCATTTACTAAACATTTACTAAACTGAAAATATGTAAAAAGGATCTGGGAAGGATATGCCTGAGGAGACTCTGTTAGTAAATGGTAATAAAAAGCTTTCTGTCAATTTTAGCCGTGAGTCTGATGCTGATCTATATTTTGTTAGCATTCTAATGAATTTCCATGCAGGGCTTTCTGCTCACTCCAGGGAATTTCAAAGTCAATGAGTACAGCATAAACCCAGCAGTTCCCAACACAGAGACATCTCACTGATAAGGAAATAACCCACTTTTTATCCTTTACTCTCTATTATATAATTTCCTTACAGCAATTCATCTAAGCAGCAGAAGAGCACACTTCTTATTTTCTCAACAGCTGGATTGGAATTTTAAGCAGTTACATTTTTATAGGCACACCAGCATAGACCACCAACTAATTCAACTGATGTGTTTGAAACTTGACATTTAAAAAAATTACACGCTGCTTAAATATTGAGTAAACTGTAATTGCAGCTACTAATGCATATAAAATGTGAGACTGAGACTCAAAAACAAACAAAAGGAAAAGTAACAAAGCATTTGAATGAAGCACACAGGGTGCAGATTGTGGATATAAAGTGAATGTGAGTGTTGGATTAATGTTATGAATTAACTGTTAACCTGCAGACACATGTGTAACCCATACTAATCAAGAAGCCCCTAGATGTTGTTTTTAATGAAAAACAGAAACTCCCCACAGAAAAAATAGTCAAATTAATAAAGATGATTTATTAATGTATTTTAAGATTACTTATTTATTTTGAGATACTTTGTATATTTTCTAATTATTTATTTATTTTATTTATATATTTTATTGTTTTAAGATCATTAATTCATATGTTGGGGAGAAATTATACTAAAATATTTATCAATTTTAAATAATGACAGAAAAGGAAAAAATGTTTTTTTTTTTTTATTATTTTATTAAAACAGAGCATGTTTTCTCCTTTTGATTCTGATTGGCTCACAAGACCTGAGAAATTCATCAACCGGACAAAGTGCTGTGGCTCTCCCCTGTAAGCAGTGGGGGCTGAGAGCACAGTCTGGATTTTACCAGTTCAGTCTGTAATAAAACAGGGACATAACACTGCAAAACACTCTTATTAAAGTTGAATCACTTACTGAGAACTGACATTGAAGGTTTTTTTACCCTCAGAAAAGCTGCTATGAAACCCTGCATTGGGAAGCAGAGACCAATGCTCTGTACAGTTAGCCAAAACACTATCCGTTCAATGGGAAATCCCAAGTTTTTCCTTGTTGATAGGTTCAACATGTTGAGTTATGTTCATGTTTATGATAATTTCTGTCCAGATGTGGAACATTCGAGGTGGAGCCTACTGTAGTCGTAAGCTGCAGCCTTGTGTGTTCACCCTTAAAAAATCGTTTGATTTATTTTTATTTACAGATGTAAGCTGTAAATAATTATTCATTTTTACAGATGTTGTGATAGTAAGTAGACAAGTTAAAGCAGGTTGAGTGTAACTGAAGTTCAGTAGTAGTCTCACTTCTCCCTCACATCAAAACCTGACATATAGGACATACAGGATCAGAAAATAGAATTCTGATCCTGTTTGTGAGAGAAGTGAGACATTGAACATTGCGCTGCTGTGGATTCATTGGATGGCAAGCCAACTCCAGACCACTGAACCTGTGAACCAGTGGACTGAGCCCATTGAATCACGTGCTTCACAGGCTGAAACTTAAGTCTCCTTAGTCGTGGGGCTCCATGCTTACTCCAGTTGGTGAATTTCCTGGACATGGCTTGTGATTTCTAAAAGAACTGAGAACTGAACTATGATCACCTTACAGGACCTTATAAATCAGACACATTCTTTACCTGCAATTGAGCTGTGAAATTTGTATTTTTATTTTAATTACCTGTATTTTTGTATGTCAAATTTCAACTAGTTATTCACTTTAATTCATGTATATGAATTAAAATTCACTCATTTCCAACTGAATTGAATCCCAGTTTAAATCCCAAAGGAGCCTTTCAGTTCATTTTTACTGCTCTTTCCACAAGGATAATAGAAGAAAATGAGAAGGAATGCACTATTTGTGTAGCTGTTTATACCAAATTCTATCCATCCGTCCATTATCAACTGCTTATCTGGGGTCTGGGTTGTGGGAGCAGCAGCCTAAGCAAAGAGGCGCAGACCTCGTTCTCTCCTGCCACCTCTTCCTACTCCAAGGCTTTCCCAGACCAGCTGAGATATATAATCTCTCCAGCTCTCCTTGGGTCTTCCCTGGGGCCTCCTCCCAGTCAGACATGCCCCAAATCTTCTCACATGGGAGGCAACCAGAAAGCATCCGAACCAGATGCCCAAACCACCTTAGCTGGCTGTTCTTGATATAGAGGAGCAGTTGTACTTTGAGCCCCTCCCGGATGACTGAACTTCTCAACCTATCTCTAAGGGAGAATCCAGCAACCCTGTAGAGAAAGTTAATTTTAGCTGCTTATACTCCGGATCTAACTCTTTCGGTCACTACTCAAAGCTCATGGCCATAGATGAGAGTTGGAATATAAATTGACTGGTACATTTAGACCTTTGCCTTTTTGCTCTCTCTTGACCAAAACAGACCAGCCCAGAGTCTGCAACATTGCAGACACTGCACCGATCCACGTGTCAACCTACCGCTCCAGCTTCCCCTCACTCGTGAACAAAATCCCGAGATACTCCTCCACATTCCCATACTAGAGAGGGCATTCCACCCTTTTCCAACTGAGTACCACTGTGTCAGATTTTGAAGTGCTGATTCTCATCCCAGCTTCTTAACATTTGGCTCTAAACTGATCCAGTGAGTTCCCAGCTTGATGAAGCAGACAGGATGACATCATCTGCAAAAAGCAGATGCATAATCCTGAGGCCACTGAATCAGACACCTTCTGGCATTTGGCTACACTGAGAAATTTTGTCCATAGAAGTTATGAACAGAATCAGTGACCAAGGGCAGCCCTGATGGAGAACTGAGAACCAGTCTGTAACCTGCCATTTGAACCAGAATTTCTTTTCTAATAATTTACTGAATAAAACTATAAAAACATCCCACAAAATTTGCCTAGGGTTCTAAAGGTTCTAAATGTTGAGGTTTAAGGTTTTGTAGGACTACTTAAAATGGTAAACCAAAAACATGGAAATGAAAATGGTCTTTTTTAATGATGTAGATTTATAAATATCACAATTCAATCATCAACAAGCACTCATTTCACATTGCTTTGATTCTGTTAAAGAGTTCAATTAAGTTCACCTTTGCTAATCATTACACGCAGATTGTAAATGCAGCAATTAAAGGTGAGGAACAGAGCTGCCACCAATGTTATGTCACTTTTCAGGATTTTTTATATGAAGTACTGCTTGATTATTGCTTGTGCACCATATCAAATAGCATAATCACTCATTTCCTCTCCAGTGATTAATCTCACTGTAATTAGCTATGATGTGTGGGGAAGGAGAGCCACAAATTAGTAACCAAGGAAAGAGCTGACACTTGGGACAAGACACAAGATGGAAATGTGAGTGGTTTGTTGACAGTAAAGTAAACCCTGAATCTTGAATCTGAGCTGTGTATGTGTGTGTGTGTGTGTGTGTGTGTGTGTGTGTGTGTGTGTGTGTGTGTGCAGAAAATATATATACATATACATATATATATATAGATATACATAAATAAATGCTATTCCAGTGTTTATGTACTTTAACATGTAATTATTTCATCTAATGTATTTATGCAATATATGCTCATGTCGTACACTGGGATGGGATACATGGGACGGAACAAGTGTACAAGTGAACAAGCCCAGCAAGTGTATCCTTATTTATTGTTTAAATTGTCAGTTATTGCTTGAATTAAAGCAATCAAATAAAATTAAAGTTGTGTTTTCTGGGTATTAAACACACTTTATGCCTAGTCAGGAGACAATTATGGAAAATAAGATGGCTGAATTAATGGATATACATTTGAATACCACGTGTACTTTTACATATACTGTCACATAATTTTATTTATGTCCCAATGTGATGTCACATCATTGTGTTTCTGTCATAAAGCAAGAAAAATAAACACACAGCTACTCTACTGTCATTGTATACAAACCCCCTGTAAAGAATCATAATCTATTTCATAGAACCCATTTTATGCAAGACTTTGGGTCTCCCTGGTCAAATGACACAATTTGGTATTCTCAATAAAGATGAGAAAACTGATTCTCTACAGGATTCTCTACACATCTTTTACATGTTTAGTTCCCATTTCTTCATTTTCGTAACATTTGAGTTAAGAAATGCCCTATCCCTGCACAATGCAAAAAACTAGTGCATACTTTCTTCACCTCAAGGTTTGATTATTGAAATGCACTCTTGTCAGGATGTTCGATCAGGAACCTAAATATGATTCAGTTACTTCGAAATGCTGCAGACAGGATCCTTACTAAAACTAGAATATCAGTCCAATTTAATTCAGCACTGCACTGCCTTCCAGTCAAATTCCCTGTTGATTATAATATTCCCTTGCTTGTACATAAAGCTCTGCACTGCCTTGCTTCTAACTACCTGCAAGATCTAATTTCCCATTATGAGCAATCATGATCACTCAGATCACAGGGTGCTGGCTTCGTACAAGTTCCCAGAATTCAGAAGACTTTTGTTTGCTTTCAAAGCCCCCCAGCTCTGGAATAACCTTCTAATGTTTAGAACTCAGACACAATCAAAATCTTTAAGTCTAGCCTGAAAACTTACTTGTTCAGTGTAGCTTTTGGTTAATAATGTCTCATCTTGGTTACAAGCTGTGGATCCAGAGGTTCATGGACATTGGGAATTATGATTAACTGGGATGTTGGTTCTGGCATCTGATTCCTTTAGATAATCACTCAGGTTTGTGATGGTGTAGCGGTTGGATGGCAATGTTTCTGGATGCTCCCATGTTTATGTAGTCAGATCTGCTGCCATCAATCGCCACACTGTGGTAATGTTTACATTCTTCGTTCTCCATAGTAAACACCAAACTAATTACATCTTTCCTCAGTGAGTGATGACCACCACCCCAGGTTGGTGAAAGGCTAACTTTGAGCTCCCCTGTCACTCCTTCACATTGGCAGCCCACCATCCAACTACTGGACCTGGACTAGCTTCCCACCCTGCCCTGGACTAGTTGCTCATCTGCCACAGAGTAGAAATTTACACAGACCCTAGCTTCTTAGCTGCTACTCTTACTATTATGGCCACAACAAAACTATCATTACTTCAGTACACCTGAGAATTGCAGCAGACATGCAGTGGCCCAGTGTCCCCTTAGTTTGACCAGAGGAGGATGGGTCCCCCTTGCTATCCTGGTTCCTCCCAAGGTTTCTTCCTCTAGCTCTGAGGGAGTTTTTCCTTGCCACTGTCACCCTTTGGCTTGCTCACTGGGGGGTTATGTCTTTATCCTTTGTTCCAGGTGCTGTTCACCTTCGTATTTTTTAATTTCCGTAAAGCTGATTTGTGCCAACATCAGTTATGAAAAGCACTGTACAAATAAATACTGATTGATTGATTAATCTAAACTGTGGGGCTTTATTGTTAATATAAACTCAAAGATCGGATGAAAATCTGAATCACATTTCATAAACAATACATGCACAAACTGCTTTTTGAGTATTACAGCAAGGAGCATTACAATGACAGCCAAGCTGTTTTGCACCTCCAGTATGCATTTAAATATTGAGTGTTTTCACTGCGACAGTAACATAAGAACACACATTGAGTTTGCAGACTGTTGGCCAGAGTGTTTGCAGAGCATTTGTCAGGCTTTGGCATTTGTGTTTGTGACCTTGCATTGACTATATTTCAGGCAATAGACTTGTTTATATAGATGCTGCATTGGCTTCTGGGTCATGCGTCAAAGTCCCCATCACTTTAGAGCAGACAATTTATCATTATTCTCAATAGATTGAACTGGAAAACGATTGTTACATCAGTAGCTTGAGGGTCTAAGATTGATCTCAGGAAATTACCTTTCACAGACTGAACTACTGTTTTTGGGTGTATTTGGCCATTACATCATGAGAGATAATGAGAGATAATGTTGGTCACCAGAGTCAGATTATAAAAAGCAAACATTAGCAACAATCCAAGCAAGTTATGAAAGCTAATCCTATCAAGAAAACTGCCCATAATCAAGATATTTGTATTTTTATGACAAGCTATACATGCAAGCTGAGCAAGTGATATACTAGTAGAATAATAGAATATTATTAAAATATTGTGAAAACATTTTTTCTATTCATAATTGAATTAAAAAATCTAACTTTAATATTTATTACATTTAAAGTAATATATGTTTCAAGATTTTGTTTTAATTTTGGTATTGATTTGTAATTTAGTCAAATTTGAATTTAAATATTGTAATAATGTGAGATTCTGTCACGTATCAGTCATGTTTACTCCCATGTCTGTCTTCTCATCATCATTTTTGGTTTGCCACATGCTTTGTTTGGCTATCCACTGCAACCCCTTTGGTGTGGGACCTCTCATGAGGCAGGAGGAATCAGCGGAGGCAGTGCATTCAAGACTCACTTTCAACAGTTGCCCTTGAAATGTAATGCAAGTATATCATTTATAGGCCTGTGTTTTGACAAAAATCTGGCAATACAATGTGCATTACGATACAGGATCACAATTCGATATATTATGAAATGTTGTTACACTAACGGGGAGGCAATATATTGTGATATATTTTACTCCCTAGGCCTCCTGCTTTGATAGTTCGCATAACTTTAGTCTCCTTTAACTACTTATAAAAGTTATTTTTAGAAAATCGTGCTACTCTAATATGAGAATTTAGATTTTTGTACAAATATGTTTTGATCTAAAATATACTTTTTGTTTGTAAGAACAATAAAACAGCTTGTAAATCTTGTTAGAAACCTTATTATTAACTTATTAATAAGTTGCTCTGTGCACCACTCAGTTTGGTCCCTGCTTTACGAACAAATTGAGCAAATCCCAGCTGAGAGGGCAGAAAAGGTTCACTTCAGTCATCATACTGAAATAAATTTCTGAAACTGAACTGAAACAGGCTTGGGTTATATGGGACATTAGGAGAAATCTGGTTACTGATGTTACTATTCTGCTCCATATGGCTGGGAATACACAGGGTGGGTCAGTCCATCTTACAATTTTCACTCTTACAACCCGAGATGTGAAATTTGCAGGCAGTTACCTATACAGACATGATACACAAATCAAAACAAACTACAAGACTTATCTATCTCATTATTTCTCATCACCTCTTATCTCATTCTTAAAGTACCATTTAACTTGCCCCTTTGACAGCACCTTGACTTTTAATGCAAGGTTTTGAAACTTCTTTGAAACTGTAATATACCCCACACCACAAAGTAAGTTTAAACCTAATAATGTTGTCTTGCTGAGCTGTGCACTTTACGACAGCTTGGTTAATGGGTAAATAATGAAGACTACTCCAGATGCCAAAGACACAGTTCATTATGTCTGCATCTAAATGTAAAATTGTATAGTGCAAAGTCCAGGCGGTCAATTTGTGTAAATTACAGGAGGCAGAGTGTAACAGAATGATAAATGCTGTATAACAATACAATATATCAGAGGTTCTTAACCTTTTTCACTGTGCAACCCCCTTTTAGGCTCCAGTAAATGTCGCAACCCTCCTACCCCCCGGGAAAAAACGGTATCAATAACTCGTAAAATATTCGTCATGTTTTTTCACTTTCTATGTTTTTTTTTTCTAGTGATGATACCCTTGAATCTGAAGCTTCGAGGAATGCGTTGAAAAAATGATACGCATTTGGTTCGAATCACTGTGCCGATGCTTGATTTGTTCTACATTGATTAATTATATATTCGTTCTACATTAATTATATATATTCATGCTACATTGATATATATATATATATATATATATATATATATATATATATATATATATATATATATATATATATATATTTGTGTGTGTGTGTGTGTGTGTGTATGTGAATAATAGTGAATAACATCATTTTAGAACAGATCAATAACACGGTGATGGGAAACAAGCAGCAATGTGCAATTAGATTTATAAGTGTAGTTTATCCAGTGTCGCCTTATCAAGATACATTCTGAGTGTATTATATATTAATTCAAAATATATTACGGTGTAATGTCTTTTAATACATTACATTAAATTATCCAGACATCAAAGTATTCTGCCATTTGTTTTTTGTTTTTTTATTTAAACCTCAAATGTCATGTTAATGCACTGGAATAATTTTAAGAGCTGTAATAAAAAAAAATTAAAAAAAAGCCCCTCGTCACCTAAATACACAAAGCACTTTCAGGTTTTGGCCACGAGATTCAGCTAATGTCCAGTGTGTTAGCCTAAAAGGGGGTTGCACAGTGAAAAAGGTTAATAATCTTTGATATATTGTATTGTTATACAGCATTTATCATTCTCCGAGTAATGAATCTTTTTTCGATACAGTTAGGAAAAAGGCTTCAGTGCTTCAGAAAGACTCCATCAAGACTGAGAATGATACAGAGTGAAAAAGTTTAGCGCTTAAATCTGATTCATCGCACATTTAGCTGACAAAACGTCTTAATTAGTGTCACGTTTGCGACAATTATTACAGGTTAAGAACCTCAGCTATATATTATATATTAAATATATTTGTTATTTATTTTATGATTGTATTTAAATTAAATTACCAGTGTATCTATATATGGCTGCAATGTTTTGGGCTTTAATTATTTAAATTATTTTCTAATTAGATTCTAATTATATAAATTAATATAAAATTTAAAAATAAATGAGCTTCAAATAATTATATTTATAATTATAATGAAACCAAAAGAGGGTATTCTATGGCATTGCTCAAATAATTATTTTATATTCATAACAACCATTTTTGTAGAATTGCGTTTTACATCAAGAGAAGGTTCTTCAGACATTGATCTTTATTGATCCACAGTGGTTTTATATGGCATTCCTCAAAGATTCTGGAGGATCGCGATTCTTATCATGTTCAGAGTGTGAGAATAATTTATCAAATATATACTTGAACCTATTTTTGTGATTTTTGCACATCGGTACACTTCAACTACGAGAGACAAAATGAGAAAAAAAATCACATTGTAGGATTTTAAAAGAATTTATTTGTAAATTATGTAGGAAAATAAGTATTTGGTCAATAACAAAATTTCAAGTCAATACTTTGTTACATAACCTTTGTTAGCAATGACAGAGGTCAAACGTTACCTGTAAGTCTTCACCAGGTTTGCACACACTGTAGCTGGTGTTTTGGCCCATTCCTCCATGCAGATCTCCTCTAGGCCACTCCAGGACCTTGAAATGCTTTTTCAGAGACATTCCTTTGTTGCCCGAGCAGTGTGTTTGGGATAATTGTCATGCTGGAAGACCCAGAAGCATTCCATTATCAGTGCTCTCACTGATGGAAAAGAGGTTTTGGCTTAAAATCTCATGATACATGGCCTTATTCAGTCCTCCTGTTCCTTTTGCAGAAAAACATCCCCAAAGCACGATGTTTCCACCCCCATGCTTCACAGTAGGTATGGTGTTCTTGGGATGCACCTCAGCATTCTTCTTGCTCCAAGAATGATGAGTTGGATTTTTACAAAAAGGTTCTACTTTGGTTTCATCTGACCACATGATATTCTTCCAATCCTCTCCTGGATCATCCATATGCTCTCTGGCAAACTTCAGACAGGCCCAGACATGTAAGCAGGGGGTCAGCAGCATGCTTAAGCAGGAGGAAACACCTGGCACTGCAGGTTTTGAGTCCCTCTCAGCGTAGTGTGTTACTGATGGTAGCCTTTATTACATTGGTCCCAGCTCTCTGCAGATCATTTATCAGGTCCCTCTGTGTAGTTCAAGGATTTTTGCTCAATGTTCTCATGATCATTTTGACCCCACAGGATGAGATCTTTGACCAGATCAAGGAAGATTATCAATGGTCTTGTATATCTTCCATTTTCTTACAATTGCTCCCCCAGTTGATGTGGATATTGTAGAGTCACGCTTCCCAGCCTGGTGCAGGTTTCCAATTTTCTTCCTGGTGTCCTTCAACAGCTCTTTGGTCTTGGCCATTGTTGAGTTTGGAGTCTGACTGTTTGAGGCTGTGGACAGGTTTCTTTTATACAAATAAAGAGGTCAAACAGATGCCATTAATACATGTAATGAGTGGAGGACAGAAGAGGTTCATAAAGAAATTATAGGTCTGTGAGAGCCAGAAATCTTGCTTGTTTGTGGGTGACCAAATACTTATTTTCCACCATAATTTACAAATAAATAGCTCTTATATTTTATTTTATTTACATTTATAACTCCATATCTGGGTCACAAACATCAGTAGCCCCAACCCCTTTTGCTGATCAGTCAGAGTCTGCATGCAGGTTAAGAATGTAAACCTGAACAGAGCAGTACACATGCCCTGGATGATTCATTTGGCATTTAAACTGGATTTAATTATTTAAGAAACAAGTGAATTTTAGCTCTGTCAGTGATGTAAGTGATGCAACTGATATGATTAGTTAGATAGGATAAGCCTTGTAGTTTGATATAATGAAGCTGGACAGATGTGCCCAGATGTGAAGACAGAACGAGGCAGAGGATTATTTCTTATAATGCAATACTGTACTATCTAATTTTGGACATCTGAGAACATAAATAAAAAATTAACACAAATATTCATTTATTTATTGTGTATGTATTAGTCTGTTAACCCATTATCAAACTGCTGATTAAGGATGCCCAGAACTTACAATTGCAATATGTGAACCATACTGTGGGGATGGCTACAAAATAACACCAACATGTAATGACAAAATAAAGACTGAGAAATGTTGTGTATACCACTCCTAACTAATGCATTTATCTACTACTGCCAATAGAATAATGATCTCTGGAGCAGATAAACATGAACATATTGGTATCAAGCCTAATGCCAGGCATGAGCTAAAGGGATTAAAAGCCCCGAAGCTGTTGGGATGAGTTGGGGAGTTGGGGATGAGAATGTGGTCATCCAACATCCTGACCTCACTAAAACTTTTGATGCTGAATACAATTAAACCATCACAGCAATGCTACAAATTCTACTAGTAGGCCTGCCCTAGACAGTAGAGACGCTAACAGCAAGATTAACTGTTTATAACACGCTTGATTTTGGAAGAAACAATGATTGAGAAGGTGTACCAATACTTTTGTTCATATAATGTACCATTCAAAATCTGACATGGATAGAAATATCAACTGCTGAGACAGAACCCTGAAGAACAATGACTCAAAAGCCACCAAAAACTTAAGCAGGAGATAATTGCATTTCCTTGCTGGCCAATCCCACATAATCAACTGGTTTGAAGTCCACTGAGCATTTCAGTTACTGAGGACAAGACTCAACACAGAAACCTGAAAAACAAAGCAGAAATGAAAACAGCTGCATTACAGTTTTGGCAAAGGAAGGTACCCAGGGTCTGGTTAATGGGACACAGCCAACCAAGCATGTAATAAGCCAAGCAATAGACATCCCAATTTTCTTCAGGAATATGTTAATTTGTCTAATTACTTAAGGACTCCAGAACTCAATAGACCAGCTATGAAAATGGTTGTGATTCATATTTGAGTCCCTCTATACATACACATTCACATTTCAGAACCTTTAACATATAACAGACTCTCTGCATAGTAACCTCACAGTGACTGAGGTTAGGCTCATATCAAATCCAAATTGCTGTAATACAGAGCTGAACCAGCTGTCTGATTATTTCTGAATGACAGTAAATATTACAGGCTTTTTTTCAGTTTAATAAAAGTAAATTCGATTTAGTACTCAGTTCTTTTCCCAGTGAGGATACATATCTTCCTGAACATATTTTGTATCTTGGCCACAGTAAGGGCTATTTGTTTTGGAAAAGTAATTTGGCTCTCTCTCTCTCTCTCTCTCTCTCTCTCTCTCTCTCTCTCTCTCTCTCTCTGTCTCTCTCTCTCTCTCTCTCTCCATATATTTGCACAAGCTTGAAGTGTGTGCATGAGGCATGCAGGTATGCGTGTATGTGTGTGTGTGTGTGTGTGTGTGTGTGTGTGTGTGTGTGTGTGTGTGTGTGTGTGTGTATCTAGTTTCCTTTGAGCCTTTTTTGCTGATTTGATTAGTTGTTTTCTCATAATTTTGCTTAGGCTCTTTAGTGCAGGGGTAGCCAAGGTGGGAGGGGTAGGTGAGATAGAGGATAATATGGGGCTTCAGCAGCTCACATGCTGGAGCACTCAATGTAATGCAGCTTAGTGCTGGAAGTGGTTATAGGACATAGCTAGGGGTAGCATGCTAGAGATTTGTCCAATACTGAAATAATACTGCATACGTCTTTTTCCATCTCTCAACCATTACAATCCTAAACCAGTTTTGCATGATATTTTGTCATAACTACTTTGTCATGATAGTTTGTCATAACTTTGTTTAGCTATTAATGTCCTAGTATTTATAAAGACCATGGTATACTGCCCAGATGACCATGGATGAACAGGAAGACAGAATATTTGGTTGGGCTTCCATTAGCATTTGTGTTTGTTCTTGTTTGTCTGGAAACGTTTGGTCAAATTCAAAATGCTGAATTTGTGTTTGACATACAAGTCTTCATCATTCCTCATGACTCCCTTAGAATATTTTGTTTGTGTTAATGTGTTTGGCTGGTGTGCTGAGGCCTTAAATGAAACGTGCATGATTTCAATTCATTACACATTCCACATTGCTACACACCACTAGCTCTAACTTTAGTGGTCTGTTTGCACAATGTAAAAAGTCTATTGTTTATACTTAGCCTTGGCACTGTAAATGGTGACCCTGAGACACTCTTTTGGTCTGGAAGCCAGTGTTGGCAATGTTTGTGCATGAATTTGGGGGGCAGAGCTTCAGCAGGAGCACTGAAGGGAGGGCTGTGGTTGTGGTGTTGTTGAATTCAAATATCAACAGTCGTTCCATTAAAATAATTGTTGCTTTCTAGAATAATGCATAATTCCTTAAAAAAAAGTCTAAATATGTCTTAATATGAGATTTTTATTACAATACTGTTGATGGTGAGTTATTTATGTATATGTTTGTACATAGTGTGGAATTTTTAATTCATAAATAATTTCCATTACAATATTCCTATTCAATTAATTTCATTTTTTGTTCATGCTCTCTTGGGTCTGACCTTTACAGGCATGCGCATCCACCCACTTCTTGCTCCGCTCGAGACAAACAAATGTAAAGGCATTAGTTTCATACATTTTTCCCCTCCAATATCCAGTCCAGGGTTTTTGATCAATTTTCAACTCATGGTGACACTGAGGTTCATCACACCCCTAGACATGTGCCCATTATATCTGTCTGAAAACTGAACAGTGTGATTGCTTTGTTTCTGAAACTAATAAAGAAAGTGAACATGCAGATTGAGAGCTAGAGGTATAGTGTTGAAAACACACATAAAACACATGTTTCCCCTTGTACTTGGAGGTGTGGGCAGGAGGAATGGGTAGCAGTAGGCGAGATTAAAGTCAGCTGGACAGGCATGAGGAGCAGAGGAACAGTCTGATTACAGAAGCACATGACACAGTGAGCTGACATGGGAATGGGTGACAATGTTGCATGAGGATGTAGAGGAACAAGTTCTTCTAAGTTCAGCTAACAGGACAAAGTTGAGTCATTGGGCCAAAAAAGTCAAAAACAAACAGAATTCCTGCTGTGACCACTAAAGTGACCTCTGACAAAGGCACTGGCACAGACACTGGGGATGAAATCCATCACAGTTGCCTCACAGATGTTATGCAGGCTGAAGCAGGTCATAAATGTGGAGGACCAGACGGTCCTGAAAGAATGAATGTGTGACCGGGCTGAACTGGAGGAAAAGAGCCCTTTCTGAGTCTGTCTCAGGAGTCAGCCCCAATCTCTCTGTCCGTGATGCACAGAGGCCCTTACTGGATCTTGGTGGGTTTCAAAGCGTGCAGTTTGACTCTCTCATTATAAAAGGTCATGTAGAGAGGATGTGTGAAAGTGAAGAACCAGACCAAAGTGGCAGGCCTAGAGGACACTCCCTGCTTTTGCAATCAATTGAATCCTGGATGGAGGGTGCTCTGTAAAGCACTGTTGAGCAAGTCACCTGGGAATATACAATGGAGAATCCTACATGGACTAATAGCTGTTCATTTTAAATTTCAATATAACTCCAGAGTGTCTTCACTGAGTTAACAGGGAAGCAGTTTTACTGAGTGCTTTGGACTACATGATTTTTTGTTTTGTTTTGTTTGTATTACATTTTATTGCTTTGGAAGAACATGAGTGAACAGATTAACTTTATTCTGGAACAAAAACAGATATTCATTTTAAAAGATAGAAAAGATGGATAATAATCTAAATTGTAGTTTGTCAGATTTTGTTTGTCTCATGAGCACGAATTAAGGTACATTTGATATTCCATAGGCCATAAAATGTTTTAAAAAGGCGCTGAGCAGACTGGTGCTAAACAGTGACCAGTGCCAGATATGTTTTCTGCTAAGTGACTGCAGTCCTACATGGAATTCATGTATCCCTACAATAATGGGATTTTCCAGCAGGATAATGCACCATGCCATTTGGCCAAAGTTCCTCAAGCCAGTGAAGAGGTGGTCCGAGGAACATTCTGTACAGCTTTGAAAATGTTTGCAACTATTTTTGTCATCATTACTTATATTATGAAGCTTGACTCTGCCTCTCTTTTCTGTTACTGTTCCTTAAATGAACAACTGATGATCTTAAAAAATGTTGGTTTTTAGAGGACCTCCTAAGTGGTCACAAGTTTATTACATTTCTGCTTTCTCTCTGTCAGGATCGGGCAGACAGAACAGATGACTAGGGAGAAAACAAATAAACCACGCTGATAAATAATGAATACTGACTGACAGAAACTAAACAAGACAGAAAACAAACCAGGATGGAAACAAACCAACAAACTGACATCATTTCTACAAAAAGTTGGAAACAAAGCCAAACAGGAACAAACCATGACAGAGACAAAAGGACCGACAAAGACAAGCTGAGACAAAGGGCCTTAAATAGAACACAACTTTGGCCACACCTAGAACCACTGATTATGAAGGGGCAGGGTGACAAATTAGACCCAGATGAGAATGGGCAAAGCAAGGGAGGAGACAAGACCAAAGCAAACACAAAGCATGTACTAGGAGCACATGGGAAAACAACTGAGACAAATGGTGAACAGGACTAGAATATGACAGAGACATGACATTCTCCTCTTTCTGCTTTCCTTTATACCACACCACCTCTGCACAGCAGCTCTACAAAAAGACATTTAATGTATTTTAAGTTGTGCAAAACACAGCATAAAAAAAAATACCTTGTATATTTAGCACAATTAATAGTAAGATAAAACGTGGTGTAATATATACACAATTGAATCTGATTTATTTTGTTTGAAGCATAGGGGTGTTTTTGGATGAGATAAATTAGTACTTATTGCTTTAGAAACACAGTAGCAAATTCCCAATCGCAAATGTACATCTTTAATCTGGATCAGGCCTCATCATAGTACTGAGTCAGCCCTAGTTATGATTACAAATGATCTCCTTCTTGCCTCTGATCAAGGCTGTGTGTCCCTGCATGTGCTGCTAGATTTAAGTGCAGCATTTGATACAATAGATCACACTATTCTCCTAGAAAGATTAGAAAACATGGTCAGAATCACACAGACAGCCCTCTCGTGGTTCAGATCTTACCTAACCAATCGGTTTCAATTTGTAAATGTAAAGGATGTGTCTTCCAATCACAGTGAAATGATATATGGAATCCCACAAGGCTCTATTTTAGGACCACTCTTTACATGCTACCCCTTGGCACAGTAATAAACAGACATGGCGTTAACTTTCTTTAAAACTAGGTTAAAGAAAATGGAAGACTATATAAAAGACATAAAATCTTGGATGTTGCATAACTTCCTCCTTCTAAATAGTAACAAAACAGAGGTCCTCCTTTTTGTCCTAAAATTGCAAAGAAAAAATGATCAGACTTAATGTTAAATCTGGCTGATTTCTCAGTTATACCTAGTTCAGTAGCCAAAAATCCTGGCGTCATAATTGATTCAGATTTATCGTTTGACCAACACATAGGTTATATTACAAGGACGACTTTTCTCCATCTTCGTAATATCTCCAAGTTAAGAAAAGCCCTATCCTTGCACACTGCTGAAAAACTGGTGCATGCTTTTATTACCTCAATGTTAGATTACTGCAATGCACTATTGTCAGGTTGTTCAAGCAGGAACCTAAATAGACTTCAGTTAGTTCAAAATGCTGCAGCTAGGGTCTTAACTAAAACTAGAAATTTGACCACATCAGTCCAATACTATCAGCACTGCACTGACTTCTGGTCAAATTCCGTATTGGTTACAAAATTCTTTTACTTACATATAAAGCCCTACACAGTCTCGCTCCTGAATACTAACAGGATTTAATTTACCTGTATGAGCCACCACGATCGCTCAGATCACAGGGTGCTGGCTTCCTATTAGTTCCCAGAATTCAGAAGGCTTCAGCAGGGGGAA
Organism: Acestrorhynchus altus; assembly: GCA_034509495.1. Classification (NCBI taxonomy): domain Eukaryota; kingdom Metazoa; phylum Chordata; class Actinopteri; order Characiformes; family Acestrorhynchidae; genus Acestrorhynchus; species Acestrorhynchus altus. Next base: position 10,252,213 of record CM067509.1, on the reverse strand, counting down.
GAGCCTTTTCTGACAAATACCCCCAGCTCTGGAATAACCTTCCAGATAATGTTCGGGACTCAGACAAGTCTAGGCTGAAAACTCACTTGTTCAGTGTAGCATTTGGTCATTAATGTATGGACTACCTTCTCACCCACCATCACCAACAGTGTAGAAATGTACTGTTACTATTAGAGTCCCCTATCAGTGTCCCCTAACTGTGAATAAGTAGTTTGAGCTCCCTTTGTGAGCCTGGTTCCTCCCAAGGTTTCTTCCTCCAGCTCTGAGGGAGTTTTTCCTTGCCACTGTTGCCATTTGTCTTGCTCACTCGGGGATCTGTCTCTTATCCTTTGTTCCTGTGTTAACCTTTTTATTTCTTGATTTCTGTGAAGCTGCTCTGTGACAACTTCAGTTGTAAAGAGTGCTATACAAATAAATGTTGATTTGCTGGCCAAAAATGCACACAGCTATTTGTATAATCTGTGCATTCTGCTTTCTCTAATTGCATGAATTTACTGCTAAATAAATAAAACCCCTATTTGGGATTTTTTTCAGAGGCCATCAAACACGAGTAAGCACTGGACAGTTACTGCTTTAGTTCTCAATAAAGGAATCAAAGTAACATTATATGAAAATGATATGTGTGAATTATCACCTCAGGGGATGACTTACAAACACCCACACACTGTGCAAATTGTGAGTTAGTGGGGCTGAACATGGGTGACATACTTATGGCAAAGTGACATTAATTATCATTCACATTCAAGCGAGGTATAATGTTACAGAGTCCAGTTGTGAAAAAGATGCAGGCTGGTGACGATTCCTTAGTGGTGTTGGGTTTATTCTCATGCTTTTTTGTTTATTGTTTTATTTGGATCCCCATTATTTGCTATCATAATAGGAACTATTCTTCCTGGGGTCCTAGAAAAATAACATACATAACAAACAATGACTCATACTGAATGTAATTACACATAAAAACAAACACACAAACTTAAAACAAGCAATAAACAAACAAAAAAATAAAAATGCAAAATAAACTAATATACAAGATTAGATAGATAGATAGATAGATAGATAGATAGATAGATAGATAGATAGATAGATAGATAGATAGATAGATAGATAGATAGATAGATAGATAGATAGATTTTGCTGGTCCATCTATACATTATTGACTAGAGCCAGATATGTTTATTTGCTTAATGGCTGTAATCAGTCATAGTAGTCCACAATGATGAACTTTTACAGATACCACAGAGCTTTGGGTGTCTGTCCAGATATCATGACTCACCTTTGTAGCATGTTTACAATATTTAAAACAATATAATATGCATTTGCATTTTCAACCAGTTAATCTTCAACCAGTTCAGGCCAAACAAAATAACCAGTGTACAACATATAATTGCAAAAGCTTAATTCTTTATGCATTAAATCAACATTACAGGAAAAGATCACTGACCCTGTGTAGACTCAGGCATATAATGTGCATTTAAATGACCATGATGGTAATTTGTCTAACTTTTTTTAATTTTCTTTAAGGAGGTTAGAAAGGCTTTTGTCAGCAGCTGGCTGGTATCATCCTGAACAAAATGCTTTATTCAGCTTTGTGCCTGATCCCCCTGTGTAACCTACAGCTTATGCACATTATTTATTGCCCTGGTCCATCTATATACGCTGAGCATATGTTGCTAAAAGAGCATTTCAGGAGTCATACAATGTGTATGAATCTCAAAAATTTATGCCGACCCTTGTGCATATGCAGGAATTACTGATGGAAATAACATGACAGAGGATGTTGCATTGAGTTTCCATGCATTCATTCTCTTTTTATAAGCTCTAGAACACTACAAGTTGCATGGTTTTGTCCATTTTTCTTTGTGTAAATGTAATGTTGGGTTATGCGTATTTGGCAAAACAGCAACACCAGTGGAATGTAAATATAAACATGCAGAAGTATGTACATAAACAAAAATCATACAGGAGGTTGAATTAGAAGTTTACATACGCTGATCTGAATGTTTAACAGGAATGACATGGCAATATTGGGATTTCAATCATTTCTTTCATTATTTTTCTCTGGCACAGAATCAGAAAACAACAGACAATTTTTAGCATTTTTTTTTTCAGAAATCAACAGAAGTTCAGAATGAAAGGTTCAGAGCTATACACAGCAACTAAAATAATTAATAGGATAAGTACAAGCCACTTTGCCCAGGTCTGAAAGAAGACTCAAACTATCACCCAGAGCTGAGAAGGAAATGGTTTGGATGATCAGGTACAAACCAACAGGAACCAAGACATAGGCCTGCCATGAACTGGAAGCTGGTGGAACACCAGTGTTACTGACTAGATAGTCGAGTGAGTCTATAGTCTCCAAGGACTGAGAGCCTGCCATCCAAGAACCAAGCTCCAAAAAAAAATTGCTGACAACATGGACAAAGAAATAGAGCCTTCTAAGGAAAAAAAAATAGACAAAGATGTTTAAAGGAGCAAATGTGAGGTATTCAGTCTCAAAAACACTGTAGTAACTGTTAAACATGGTGGGTGGTGGTATCAAGATGTGATGTTGAAACTTGTACATGACTAGGTGTTCCAACAGTACAATAAACCTTAATACCCTAGATGGGTTTGGAATGGATGAAACATAACCATAGTACTGGTACATAGTACCTGGTATATACTACAGTCCCTGTAGTGTCTAGATCCTTCTCTCACTGTCTGATTCACCCATGTCTGGGTGTTACCCAAAGTGTGAGGCATGGTTGGCATTCTGCCAGGGCTGGGCCCGTGACTCCAAAGCATTGAGAGATGCTCAGACACGGCTGCTCCATGTATGCCTTGACCTCCTCTACTTAGGGAAATCCCAGCTTGTTCAGATGCAGAGACATAAAAATGAACACACAATCTAAAACAAATGGTACACATCTGAAATGTTTGGATTATGCAATAAGTCATGATGTCATCCCTTTACTTAATGCAGTGCTCCTTAATGATATTCAGAGGCTGACAAAACATCAAGGAAACTGATTAAATTTAACCTGACTTTGTGATATCAACCGTAATCAGTCCACATGTCACAGGAAGCCTGCTGGAGACCATACAAATGTGTGTGCGTGTGTGTGTGTGTGTGTGTGTGTGTGTGTGTGTGTGTGTGTGTGTGTGTGTGTGTGTGTGTGAGTGATGTTTGCTTGGGTGAGCAGTGTAAGAAGGGGTTTTAGAAAGCTCTGGTATTGGATGCAGAGACTTCCATATATACACTTCCAGATCTGAAGCCCACACAAAAAAACTTCAGAGGCCAAACACAAACATCAAGCGATGCTCCAAACCATAACAAAACATCAAAATGAAAAAAAAAAACAAGCCTCATTATGTTACAGTTCCAGGGAGCCACCCAGACTACAGTAAGCATGTGTGGACAGATGGAATACAATCATTATATTCTGGAGTCTGATTGTGTCTAAGTTTATTAAAAAATCATTTAAAATAGGGGTTCCCTACAAATCCCCGGCCCTAAACCCATGAGCTTTCCAGGGCTGGATATGCAGCTTAATTAAGCCCTGGACTGTTTACAGTCTGTTCCTTTTTATTTTTTCTTCGATTTGGTTTTGTTTTGTCAACCAGGTCATTCACCCTCACAATGGCCATAACGGGATTTTTTCCCAGTTCTCCCCATGGTCAGTCCATCCCTGGAGCTGTCTAAACCTAGACAATGAAAATGAATTGAGTTTCTTTTTCTACCTTGTCCTACAATGAAATGTGATCAGTTCACGACAGAGACCCCAAATGTCACAAAGACAAAAAGTGGCGACCTTTATCATATCTTCTGTAAATTCTGAATTTACTATAACATTCCCGGGAGCAAATGAGATGTGCAGCAGACATTTCTGTGATAATCCAGGGTTAAGCATGAGGTTAGCTGTCTAAGTATGAGCTCATGCTTTGTGGCCTTGATCAGAGGATGGTGTTTATGTTTTTCAGGGAACGCTGATTACTTATACAGATGTGCAAACACACACACACACACACACACACACACACACACACACACACACACACACACACACACACACACACACACACACACACACACAGTGCTTGTTAAGTCCCTTTAGAGAAGTCAATAGAATAGAATTGGAGTCTCTGGAAGAGATAAAATGAATGTATTGGCACCCAGCCTAATGCCAGACATAGGCTACAGGGACATACAGTCCCCGGCACAACTGTATTCTTAACATGATACTTCATCCAATATTTTAGAAATGAATTGGGGAGTTGAGGATGAGACGGGGTGGTGATCATCCAATATCCTGACCTCAATATCCTTAATTTTAATGCTTAATTTTAAAGTTAAAATAAAATGATTTTATTCCATGTTATTCTGGAGCATTTCTTGCATTTATCATAAAAATTTGACAAAAAATAAATATTCAACTTCCAGATTCAAATTAATTAAAGTGAAAATGAAAAAGAAGATGAATTTGGTTTTTGTATGAATTCTATAATAGCAGTTGGCTGTTTGAATGTCAGACCATTATGCAATAGATTAAGTTTATTGGTTTATTCTAATCACTTACAGTATTTGCAATGATTGTGCTTCTCAGTGGCCTGAAGTAGCTAGTGATCAAAATGTAATATGTACATTACTATGTTCCTCTCACAGCTACATCTCCAGCATGAAATAGGGAGGTAGGATGTTTGCCATAGGAATTGCTAACAGTATGTAGAATATAAAAGTTATTTACTGTTTCATACTGATGGTAGTTAAACTATGCTTGTATAGCCAGTAGCCCACTCTAGCATTCCCAGCTCAAATTGTCTTTATAGTATTGTAGTATCTGATACTGTATGTTTCCATTTTGCTGTGATATATTTAATTGTAAATGGAGTGTTAATGGCTGTTGAGTCAGTGTTTCATTCTGTTTGCATTAAACACTTTATTAGGTTCTCCTCTTTGGCTGTTCTATGACTTTGTACTAAAGCACTGTATTCTGTCCATTTAGAAATTCATATGGTAAAATGTGGTTTTACTAGTGCATTTCTCTGTTCTAATGACCCAGACGTTAGAGGAGTATTCTAAAATGTACTGTGCATCATGAAAACATCTTCATTTAGTTTGTTCTATTTTTCCCCTTTGGCCCACCCATGGCTTTCTCTGGGGCAGCAGACAAAATGACCTATAAGAGCTTGACACTGATTTTGACATAAAAACATTACAGAGCAAATGTGCTTACAGTCTAGTCTCCTAAAAAGCAGAGAAAAACACAGATACTGTGTAAGAGCAAACAAACAGCACATTTAGCCATTATATGTTCAAGCACACTATGTGCTGTTGTAATGTGATTTAGCCCATGTGATTGCATAGAGTTTGGAAGACTAGGGAATGTTACTGCTGTGAGTGTTTTGTGGGTATGACTGAGAGAGAGAGAGAGAGAGAGAGAGAGAGAGAGAGAGAGAGAGAGCATTATTCCTATATGACATTTGTGTATTCCATCTGTAGAATGCTGAGACGTGCCCTTAGAGAAATCATAAACACACTGTATGGAAGTACCAAGATGTGAAGCAATACCAATCAAATTGAGCCATGCACACGCATAATCTGCATTGATCATCAACCAATTAAGATCTGTCATAAAGGTTTAAAAAGTGCAGATCAAATGTTACTATGTTTAGCAAAGCCATGACATTCTGCTTAGATATAATTACTACTATGCTCTCTCGCTTCCAGCCTGGAGATGGAGTGGCTCGGGTTCAGCATAAGATGGCTCTTGGCTGATGACCTCATCATGACTGGACTCCCTAGACTATTGCAGAGGTTGATGGTCAATGTTTTCTTATGTGGATGAGTTTTTCATCTACATGACCTTTAAGGTCTGCACACGCCACTTCTGGATTTCTCATGTGACATTCTTGAATCTGCATGGTCATGGGTCAGGTTCTCATTGTCTCAGAGTTTCTATCATCTGTCAGGATGGTCCACAACCATATAGCTAGATGCATCTGTACTGGCTTCCTTCTAGGAATTCACCCTTTATATTTCCATGATTTTCTTCTCTACTTTGAATCTTCTCTACTTTTGAGATGTTGTGATTGGCTACCCATTAGATATAAATAATAATTCAAATGAAATTATGCTATTAATTACATAATTAGTAATGTAATGAACAGAAGCCATTTTCCTGTATGCTTTACTGTCAGAACCTGCCAACAAATTCATAAATTTCACAAGACAAATATTTAAATTTAGTGAGGTGATCTAATCTTCTCCTAATCTGTCCTTCTGTTCCACACACTACATCCACCTAATGCTTCTCCAGATCTTCTAATGTCCCTTCAGATCTTCTCTCCTCTAATTCTCTTGCATACACACACTTTTACTTGGGAAATTAGTAACATTAAACAGAAATTGGCTACATCTGAACTCAAGCCAGTGTGGAAGTTGCACTTTACAGGGTACTTTACATGCTCATCACCTAGATTTTGCATTGGGCACCCCCATGCTCTGTATCTCTCCATGCACTGAGCTCACACTTGTTTTAGTATTACTCTCCCATCATATCTGGCCTCTGTTACTGATCTCTGAATCCTTGACATTTAGTGTTACTACATGTGTAATGTTACTAAAATGACCACCATCAAACTATCATCATCATTCCAGTACACCTGAGTATTGCAGACATGTGGTCCAGTGTCATCTTATCGTAAATGTGAGTTTAACCAGAGGATTGGTTGCCCCCCCCAACCCTTGTGTGTCTGATTTCTCCCAAGGTTTCTTCTTTCAGCTCTGAAGAAATCTTTCCTTGTCACTGTCACCCTTAGGCTTGCTCACTGGGGGTGTTATGTCTTTATCCTTTGTTTCATTGTTGATCATCTTTTGATTTCTGTAAAGCTGCTTTGTGACAACTTCAGTTAAAAAGTGTTATACAAATACATTTGATTTGATTAGATCAATTATTTAAACATATCACATGGGCACACATGGTATGTCTGACTTATTGTATATACTAGAACATCTTAAAAATAGAATACTGTGAAAAAGTTTAATTAAATGTATTTAATTAAAAAAAATAAAATGTCATATTTTATATTTATTACATTTAAAGTGATGTATTTCAAGCTTTTTCTGTTTAAGTTGATACTGTGATTAATAATTTATTTAAATTTGCATTAAATGTTCTAATATTTTGAGATTCTGTATTTCTGGTTTTCATGAGCTATAAGCCATAATGATCAAGGGAAAAAATGCTTAAATGTCACTTTACTGTGACATATAATATATGGCAGTTTACCTTTTTGAATGAAATTATGATCAATATTCACATTTTTCAGATACACTAGTATGTAGTATGGTATAACCCTTGGTTATTCAGCCTCCTCCAACATATGTGAGGCCAGCCACCATTGCATTGTTGCTGGGCAGCCAACTTGCTCGGAGGAAAGCGTCAACCTACAGATGTTGACCATGTGGGGGTTATGAGGGGAGAGAGCGTCAGCTACCCACCTTTCCTGGGTATGATCCAATGCTTGGATCATAGTGCTAGCAAATTAGACCACTAAGCCAGTCTAAGCCCCATGTGTGAACAGAAGCTGTTCACTACTCCATCTTTGGCTAAGAGCTCTCAATCATTTGTATAAGACAATCGTGCTCTTCATTCTTATGATATACTAACAAATATAGAACGCCAAATATGGAATACAAATACGGAAATTCAGCTATAACTGCCCAATATGTTCCAATATACTGTACCACAATTAAATTGCTTCTAGAATGAATAATCTCAACGGAGCAGTTTCATATTTTGGCATATTCATGAGCACTAATTTGAAGGTACACATTGATTTTTTGTATATGTACCCAAAAACAGGCTGAGGTATCTCAGTCTATTTACTGCATTAGGACAGGGCATTTGATCGTTAACCTCAACTCCACATGCTTGTTTGATACTGAATTTCCCCCTGCCCTTCACTCCATGTAATTGTCCCTGTTCTTCTGTACCAGGTCAAAATGTTCTTCAGACCAGCTGTGCCTCTGATTGTTAAGAACGCTCCACACTCTGAAGTAGCTATTTTTGGATTTGACGCATTTCAGTGATTCAGGTTGCTTCATGTTGTGTTTTTTATTTAATTATTTTTTTCTGCTGTACTTAACTTCTGTCTGCTTCAGGAAGTTGGTAGATATCTTTATGCATCTTCAGGCAGGCTTACATTCTGCACTTTTGCCATGATACTGACATGGCAGACAAAAATGATGAATTGTCACAGAATTCTTTGTTGTGAGTTAAAATCACGCGCTCATAGATGATGAACATCCAATTTAGTGCTTTTGTGATCAAAGACAAGTCTACAATGCCTGTGTTCAAGAAATCCCTTGCAGTTTCAGAAATAATGAACCACCTTTGGAAATGTGAAAAGGAAATGACCTACACCTGTAGGTTGTGGATCAAAATGTAGCGGTCATTTTAGTCAGGAGTCCTAGAGAACATTTGCAACTGTCCTTCTTCTCCCTTGGGTGAATAGGATCTCTCTATCGCCATCACTTTTGCAGTGCTAACTAGCTGTCCAATAATATGTTGCTTTAGTGCAGAGGTCACCAACCCTTCTCCTGGAGAGCTACGTTCCTGCAGTGATCAACTCCAACCCAAATCTAACACACCCCATTCAGCCAATCAAGAACTAGCTGGATCAGGTGGGGTGGACTAGGGTTGAACGTCTGCAGCTCTCTAGCAGCAGGGTTTGTGACCCCTGTTTTAGTGGAAGCTGTAAATGATTCACACAGCTGAGAGGAAACATGTTACTTAGGGAGTAGACTTGGGCATTACTGGTAGGGTCCAGATATTTTGACATAACAAACATATGCTATCAGACTGTACAACTCCTCTCTGGGAGTGGTAACAGGAGGATGGGAGTAGGTACCAACCAGTAACCCACAACTCGACCACCACAACACAACTGGACTTGGTGCAATAAACAGCTCAAAAGTGCAATAATAAAGTCCAATACCCTCCCCCTCCTTCAGGACTCTTTTTTTCATGCACCATTTATATATATTTTATATTGTAATATAGTCTCTATATTATATATTCTTTATATTTATATAGTGTTTCATCTTATATAGTATAATTATTACCTTATCTTTCTAATCTTTTCTGTACTGTACTGATGTTGCTGCTGGAACCTTAATTTCCCTGAGGGAACCCTCCCAAGGGATCAATAAAGTTCTATTTTATTCTATTCTTCTTCTACAAATACAAATGTCAGAATGCCTCAATACCCAACGTTGAATGCTCAACATATTGCACTTTATCACACAAGACAAAGTATAATTATAATCCTTTAATTAGTGAAATGCTCTTGAAAGAGATGGGTCTTCAGTCGATATTTGAAGACAGCGAGTGATTCAGTTTGGACACCCAGGTGAAGTTTGTTCCACTACTTTGGTGTCAGGACAGAAAAGAGTCTGGATGCTTGTCTTCCATGCATCTTGAGGGATGGTGGGTCAAGACAAGCTATACTTGATGCTTAAAGAGAAGTTAGTACAGATCATTTTTGACCATTGCCAACAAGTACCTATTTTTGGCTTTGTAGGCCAGCAAGTTTTTGAGTCTGATGTTCAGCTACAGGAAGCCAACGAAAAAAAAGCAGAGGAGTTACATGGTCTTACATGAGCTTGGGAAAATTGAAGACAAGTCATGCTGCCACATTCTGGATCAGTTAAAGGGTCTGCATAGGAAGGCCACCTAGAAGGGTGCTGCAGTAATCAAGACTTGAAATGACAAGAGGCTGAGCATTCAGGCAGAGCACCTGAATGGTCTGATATGTTTGATGAATTAAAGTGGCTTATATTAAACTAGTCAAGGATCTCCAATTCATTTGAAGGCTTGTGTTCTCTACATGTTAAGGTTTCTGGTAAAATATCATCTACTTTGGTTGGCCCTTCAATTTTGTTATAATTCCTATGATGAGGCCTTATGCACAATATCTAAATTCACAGTTACTCACAGGGACTGAGGCAGAAAAGCACATCTAAATCAAAACTCATTCCATCTGAAACCCTTACTCCCCGAGTCACACCTTCTTTAGAAGCGTAATCTCCAATCAGTTCATCAGTAAAAAGTCACACACTGGATAAAAAGCAGACCAGACAATAAGCAAAACACACCTGTACATCATCATACTTTCATGTCAACAATGTATTTAAAAGATCATTATTTCTAATATATTAATTGGAGAAGAAAAGGTGGATTTTCATTTGCAAGCCCCGTTCTTCAGCCGAGCTGAAGTATACAATTTATTATTCCCAAGAAAATGGTTCCAAAACCACAGATCTAGTAAACGTTTGTGACATTTCATATAATACTGATTTTGCTAGTTAGCTAATGATGATTTGAGAAGAGAGTTGGGGGGTGGTGAACGTTTTAGGCTGGGGTTCATGTGGCTTCTGCTTGCAGAAGGAAGTCAGTCCCCCTCTGACAAGTGGAGACAGAAAATGAAAAATGACAATGATAGAGATAGAGGTAGAATTTATAGGCTTCAGACATGCCTCCCAACATTTTGTTATTTCATAACTCCACATATAATAATACATACAGTGTAAAGTGTTTTGAATCTATACTTGAGTTCTTGAGTCTCATCAGGAATGTTTTAACTGGGTTTAGGTTAGGGGACTTGAATGGCCATAGAAAAGCATGATTCTTTGATTGTTGAATTCAATATTATGCTCAAAATCTGTGTCCCCATCCAACAACATCCTGTCTTAGCCAGCTGGCAGAGGCAGCTTGATTTTGATCTAAAATCTTCTGGAACTGGAAAGTCCATGATAATATATTCTAAACCTTTAGTGACAGCTCCACAAAACAGCTCCACAACACAGGTCCCCAACTTTAGAGTGAATATTCTTTTCTGTTAGTCCAATAGTATTGGAACAGTGAGGCCAATCCCTTTATTTCTGCTGTAGAGCAAAAACTTTTGGGTTTGACATTAAACAATATAAAAGAGAATCATTTCAGCTTTTATTTCCAGGTTAACATCTGGATCTGATCCCATATTAGACAGTGTGTGTCAGAGCACAAACCAAGCCATGAAGTCTAAGGAATTGTCTTTGGACCTCAGATTGTATTGAGACATGGATCTGGGGATTTCTGCTGCACTGAAGGTCCCAGTGAGACAATTGGCTTCCTTCATCCGTAAATGGAAGGAGTTTGGAAGCATCAAAACTCTTCATAGCTGGCTGCCCAGACAAACTGATCATGGAGGAGGATCAGGGAGATGACCAAATCCTAAAGGTCACTCTGAGAGAGCTACAACGTTGCTCTGTGGAGAGAGGAGAACCTTCCAGAAGGACAGACATTTCTGCAGCACTCCACCAATCAGACCAAACACGCTCTGGACCTTAGACTGGGATGAAGGTTTGTCTTCCAACAGGACAATGGCCCTAAGCACACAGCCAAGATAACAAAGGAGTGGCTTCGGGACAACTCTAAGAATGTCCTTGACTCAAAAATGCTGTGGTCTAGAACATGATATGTCCTAAGTTGTTTAACACATCTAGATGTAAATACCAGGAAATAAAGGCTGAAGTTCTGAACTCTTGTCTTATAATCATCTTTTGATCTTAAACCCAAATTCAGTGAAAAACAAAAACAAAGGAATTTGCCTTGCTGTTCCAATACTTTTGAGGGAACTGTATATCTAGCCTTCATATTTCAGAATCAGTTATGTCTTGTCCCTGGCATTAACTGCATGAACTGCATTACTCTATATTTCTAGAGTTTCTATTTTTGTTCATTCTATATCTATTATTTGGCCATTTCTTTTCATCATAAATAAGATGAATATATAAAAGCCACATTAAATCTGCTAAACACACACTTGAGATGGATGTAAAAGAACATTTCTCACCTTCTGTTCTCTGCTGTTGTAGCAGCTTGGAAATGATCACTGTAATTTACAGATTCATATCTCTGGGTGACAACAATTTTTTTTTACTCACAAAAAGTGATTGCGCTACCCTGCTAATTCTGATTGTGGTAATGGGAGCGTCTGTGCTCTTCCTCCTTATTATTGCTATCATCTTCCTCACGATATTGTCTGGGTTGCACCAGTCAGCAGTCATGATTATAATAACTCTTCGTTTACGGTAGTGTTAAAGAGGGTGTCAGGACATGGGGACTAGACTGCTGCTGTTTCTGCTGTTTCTGGAGGTGTGGACAATACTGTACGTGTGTGGGGTGTGCACATATGTGTGTATAATTGAGCATAGACTGATTAAGCTCTTCACTGCCCTTACATGCTCTAAATTTAGCCTGCCCTCCAGGAGACAAGTGCTGACTGATGCGACAAAGCCACACAAAGAGGTAGAGAAAGAGCAAATGAGTAGCATAACTAGATATTGAAGAATCTGTTGTCTCACACAATGTATGACAATGTAAAACTTAAGGATTCTGGGCTTGGACATACAGTCATGGCTGAAAGTCAAATAACACACACAGACACACACACACACACACACACACACACAACAAGAAAATCAAATATAACTTTATATAATTGATATAAATTCATGCAAAACTAAAAGAGCAATGGGTCATTATTGATACCCTTAACCCCAACTACATTTGGTAGCACACCCTTGGAAAAAATCATTTCCTATGTCTGTCAACAAGTTTCTTATATCTCTCAACTGGAATTTTAAGATCTCTTAACAAATGTTCAATAGGGGTCCGATCAGGACTCATTGCTGGCCACTTCAGAACTCTCCAGTTGTTTCCAACCATTTCTGGGTGCTTTTTAAAATATGTTTAGGGTCATTGTCCTGCTGGACATCCCATGGCCTAGGACATAAATCGAGCTTTCTGGCCTGACACTGGACCCTACATTGCAACCCAAAATTCTTTGGTAATCTTCAGAATCCATGATGCCTTGCACACAGTACCAGAGGCAGCACAATTTGACTGTACTGTGTTCTTTTCTTTGTAGGCCTCATTCCATTTTCAGCACAGTAGAATGATGTGCTTTACCAAAAAGATTCATTTTCATCTTATCTGTCCCCAAAGACAATTTCCAAAAAGGATTTTGGGTTACTCACATACATTTTGGCAAACTGCAGTCTAGCTTTTTATGTCTGTGTCAGCAGCGGGGTTCTACTAGGTCTCCTGCCATAGCGTTTAATTTCTTTCAAATGTTGATGGAAAGTTCACACTGACAATAATGAATCCTGAGACTGCAGGACAGCTTTATTTTCTTTGGAACTTGACTGGGGCTGCTTATCCACCATCCAGACTATCCTGTGTTTGCAACCATTCATCAATTTGTCTCTTTCATCCACATCCAGGGAGAATAGTTACAGTCCCATGGGTTATCCACTTCTTGATTATGTTGTTCACCATGGACAAAGGAACATCAACATCTCAAGAAATGGACTTGTAACTTTAAGACTTGATATGTTTCCAACATTTTGGTTCTCAAGTCCTCAGGCAGTTCTATTCTCCTATTTTTGTTCTCCATGCTTAGTGTGGCACACACAGACACATCCATGCAAAGATCGAGTCAACTTCTCTCCTTTTTATTTGGTTTGATCTTTGTCTGGCCAATTTTTGGAGTTTTGTGTGAAATTATATTGAATTTGTTTTTGTGTGTGTGTGTGTGTGTTACTCAAATACACTAAAGGAAATTTAGTGTGGGCAGTGCCAACACTTCTGGCCCTCACTGTAGTTCACAAAAACATTGTGGCTACATCCTGTTTTATTGGCAATGCTCTTCTATGAGGATTATTCAAACTGTGTGTGTGGGCAAGTGAACACCTGTCAGTATTGGGTTCACCTTAAAGAAGCTGAACTCACTCGTTAGAAAACATGCTTGGGTACTTTTGGAACTGTAACTTACAAAAATGCTTAAACAATGGAATCACTCAATTGTTCTTAAGTGACATGATTCTGTTTTGACAAACAGTACTTATAAATTACTCAACATCATGCTCAATTTAAATTAACATTGAATAAACTTTGAATTGTCAAAAGCGACTCACCTTTATCAACATTGATATCAACATTGTTTTAATTGTTTTAATGTGTATGTATGTAATTATGAAAAATGCAATAATAATAATAATAATAATATCAACATTGTTTTAATTGTTTTAATGTGTATGTATGTAATTATGAAAAATGCAACAACAACAACAATAATAATAATAATAATAATAATAATAATAATAATAATAATAATAATAATAATATTCTTAATAATAATCATAATCATAATAATGATAAATAAATAATCATCAGCAGAAGTAGTATCCAGTGAACTGATTCATAATGCAGAGTCCAATAAACAGTCCTAAAGTGGGATTAAAAACAGCCCATCAAACAGGCAGTATAGACAAATGACAGGGGCACTGTCCAACCATAGGGCTGCATGCAAGAAAAAATCTAATTAATACTATATTTTGTTCATAAATAATAATAAACAAATACATACAATTCATTTTAATTTTTGTATTGTTTTAAAAGAAAGCATTTTACCATAATAATAATAATAATAATAATAATTATTATTATTATTTATTATCATTATTATTTTCATTATCATTTATTATTATTATTATTATTATTATTTTTATTATTGTTGTTGTTGTTGTTATTATTATTGTTATTATTATTGTTATTATTATTGTTATTATTATTATTATTATTTACCCTGACTGACAAAATGCTTTCTTTTTAAACAATACAAAAATGAAAATTAATTGTATATATTTGTAGTTTTTAGTCTTAATTGTGTTATACTATTAAATTTTTTGACTAGGACTAGAAATTAGTGTTAGATTATAATATTTAAAAGATAATGAGTATTACACTAATTACACACTGTAAATGATTAACAATAAGTATGAATTAAATTATACAAATAAAAACAAAGATTGCCAGGAGATATAATGTGCTGCTAGTACTTATGAAATTTCTAGTTTGAATGATTTTCTTCAGACTCTGTGACACCTTAGATTGGGCTTCAGCTTGTGTGTGTGTTTGTGAGTGTGTGTGTGTGTGTGTGGGGGGGGGGGGGGGGGGTTGGATTTGACAGAGTTTGTGCTGGATTTCTTTCTTGCACCCTCTGGTGCTCAGGGGAAATGATGAAAAGAAGAGCGCAAGAGGCAGCACAAAGACAGGGGTAATGTAATGAATGTACAGTACGATTTCCCATCAGATGCATAGGAGGTTCACATCAACCCACTATGCTGCACCCACGGGCCACCCACCTCCACATTTAACCCATCCACACAATGACACACACACACACACACACACACACACACACACACACACACACACACACACACACACACGGGGCCAGTGAGCACATATGCCTGGAGCAGCCCTATCCAGGGTGCCTGGGTAGCAGTTGCTCAAGGGCATTTCATTTAAGTCCTGCCATTTCAGGGATTCAAAACAGCAACCTTCTAGTAACAAGGCTGGTTCCCTAACCACCAGGCCACAGCTGCCCTCAAAATTACTTCTAATCTGTGTACACTAATTTAATAAATAGCTAGAGATAGCATCAGTCATCAATCAGTTAATCCCATTCTAAATGAATTGAGGAAATTTGGTGAGACTATTCAGGTGTTGAGACTTAACCTTCACTAAAGAATCAGAATGAAATGTGCTGCCTGCATGAAGCCTCCATTATCTGCCTGAAGAAACGGGGAAAACATTTTTTTTGGCATCTTAGTTAGCAAACTAGTGTTGTCCCTTCTTATTTGTCAAAGCAAATGCCTTTCCTTTTGTCATTAATAAATAAGAATCTTTACTTTCTCATTTTATTCTCTAGTTTTGATATTGTAGCTACACAAACATGCTATGTTAGATAAGTTATAACTGAAAACAGTTCTGTGCACAAATGCTGTTTGTGTTTAGAATATTATAGACCAGGGGTTCTTAACCTGGGGGTCGCAACCCCCTGGGGGTACTTCTATGTGACACTAATTAAGACGTTTTGTCAGCTAAACGTGCGATGAATCAGATTTAAGCACTGAATCACTTGCCGTTCTGCTCGATCTGAATCTTGATTCAGGTTTGTGCACATTGTGGCTCAGCACGTCATTCAGGCTGGATTAAAATGGAGCGTTTTTAAGAAGGTCGAATTGGAAAACGCCCGCGTCCAGGAACATCAGAACAGAAAAAATAGTGATGGCAAACCGAGGCTTTCTGAAGCACTGAAGCCTTTTTCCAAACTGTATCGAAAAAAGATTCATTTCTCAGAGCTTCATAACACAGTGGACATTAGCAGAATCTCATGGCCAAAACCTGAAGGTGCTTTGTGTATTTAGTGGATGAGGGGCTTTTTAAAAAAAGAACTACTACTGTTCCAGTGCATTAACGACATTTGAGGTTTAAATAAAAAAAATCGCATATGGCAGAGAAATGGCAGAATACTTTAATGTGTGGATAATTTAATGTAATATATTAAAAGATATTACACCGTAATATATTTAGAATTAATATATAATACACTCAGAATGTATCTTGATAAGGCGACACTGGAGAAGCTACACTTATAATTCTAATTGCACACTGCTGCTTGTTTCCCTTCACCGTGATATTGATCTGTTAAAACATACCAAATTCTAAAATGATATTATTCACTATTATTCACATCCTACCAAGCCGGGTTTGTATCACTAGTCCATTATTCTCTCTCTCTCTCTCTGTCTCCCTCGCTCTTTCTCTCTCACTCTCTCTCTCTCTCTCTCTCTCTCTCTCTATATATATATATATATATATATATATATATATATATATATATATATGTCAATCTGTCTGCCTTTCTCACTCTCTCTCACATTCTCTCTGTCTCTGTCTGTCTCGCCCTCTGTGACTCACTCACTATCTCTCTATCTATCTCTCTCTACATCTCTATATCTCTCTGTCTCACTCTCTATCTCTCTGTGTATCTCTATATCTCTGCTAATGATCGTCAAAGTGAGCGCCAGGTTTTGCTGCTTTTGAATCGTTCCCTAAAGCAGTCACATGATCGTGTGCCAAAATGAAGCTTCGGACGTCATTGGTCACGTGATCAATGTAGAACGACTCAAGCATCGGCACAGTGATTCGAACCAAATGCGTATCATTTTATCGACACATGCCTCGAAGCTTCAGATTCAAGGGTATCATCACTACAAAAACAGAAAGAAAGTGAGAAAATATGATGAAAAGTACTTGGAGTTATTGATACCGTTTTTTCTCGGGGGTAGGGAGGTTGCGAAATTTACTGGAGATTAAAGGGGGTCGCACAGTGAAAAAGGTTAAGAACCTATGATATAGGCTATAATGCATCATAGGTCCTATTAATAGCTTATCTCAGCAGGGTTTTGTTGTTATTGTTGTTTTATCAATACATTGAGATTGAAAAGAGGAGGGCAAAAAGATTGGAAAAATCCCATCCACCTTCTTAAGACCCATGATGGACAGACAGATATGACAGGCTGAGGAGATGCAAAATTTTCCTTATTTTCTATCAAAAAAAAAACATCACAAACATGGAACTCTTGACGTTCCTGCAGGAGAAGAAGCAAGCAGAAATTTAACCCAATATGTGGGCAGCTCAGAGAATCTCATCCACTCTTCCTGTTAGAGTGTCTGCTGCTGAAAGGAGCTTCTCTAAGCTCAAACTCATTAAAACATCCCTGAGATCTACTATGATCCAAACATGTCTCAATGGACTTTCCATCTTTAGCATAAATCCTGAGATTTCACAGCAGCTTTCTTATGATGTGATGGATGACTTTGCTGTAAGGAAGGCAAGGCGAGTTAGGCTGTAAAGCAATGCTGCACTTGGCATATTGCACTGGTGTTTGTTTGTTTGTTTGTTTGTTTGTTTGTTTGTTTCTTCAATACTCTCAACAAAACAAAGCTCTGCAGTGTCTTCATGAGTGTATAAGCACAATGATTGATGATGCAAGGGGCACCAACCATAGGCACCACCCTGGTCCAGGTCAGCTCTGAGTGTGTTACAGTAACACACCGACTGTTACAGCTTTAGAAACACGATACAGGCGCGCGCACGCCCAAACACTGAATTATTGAATGTTGTCAATGGTGGTGAAGAGTCAAAAACAACACCAAAAGCAACACTGGGAAATGTATGAAGTGCACCAGTGTGTATCCGAACAGCCACAGTTTATTTACAAATCTGGGTCCCGACGTTACAAACAGATGAAACATGAATATTTCAGCAGTTGCTGCGCTGGGCATCTCACACATTCATTCCCCCGTAGCTGCACAGGGAATAAGACGCTGGAGACTGAGCAGATGTTGGAATCCTACCTTTGGGTTTGGGTTCCGACGCTTTGGGCAGCAGCGCCTGGGGGCCACAGGTGGAGTTCGTGTCCGAGGCGTTCACAGCAGAGCCGTTCAGACTGACCACACACTCCAGCATCTCCTTCAGCACGCGCAGATCCATGCCGTGTCCTACTAACCACAGTTGACACTGGCACTCTTCTTCCAAAACACAGCATTTACATGAAACAGTCCATTAAAGGATGAGAAAAGTCATAACCGGACCTACTGTCTGTTCAGCAGAGCTGCCTGAAGTTCTTCTTTCTGATCA